>APFE031759517.1:0-86577 GCA_000404065.3 Pinus taeda | reverse complement strand
TCCAGAATGTGTTGGATAGGTCTTCTAAAGCATAAAGATGAAGCATTTGAAAAGTTCAAAGCCTTCAAAGCTTTGGTTGAAAATGAATCAGATCGTAAAATCAAATGCATCAAATCTGATCGAGGAGGGGAATTTATCTCGGATGAATTATTTGACTTCTGTGAACAACATGGAATAAAAAGGTAGTTCTCCACCGGAAGGACTCCTCAAAAAAATGGAGTGCTAGAAAGGATGAACATAACTGTTCAACAAATGGCTCGTACTATGCTAGATGAATCTGGAACTCCTGCAACCTTCTGGGGTGAAGTTTCATTCCCCGCCGTCACTATTCTCAACCAAGCAAATGTTTGGGTAAACAGCACTCATACTCTACATGAACTTTGGTATGGTAAGACTCCTACTGTAAAATACTTCAAAGTTTTTGGAAGCAAATGCTACATCAAAAGGACTGATGAAAAACTTGGTAAGTTTGAACCCAAAGCAGATGAAGCTATTCTTCTTGGCTACTCTTCCCGAAGTAAAGGGTATAAATGTTACAATAAAAGACTTCGGAAAATTATTGAAAGTATTGATGTTGTGGTTGATGAAGCATGCAAAAATCCAAAACAAATAAAAACAGAAGATTATGATAATGAAGAAGATGAGGATCATTTTCCCACATCAAATCACATTGATTCTAAAGAAGAAACCAATGAAGCACCAGCTCAAATTTTAGGGGAAAAGGGGCAGGTGTGCAGACTAGAAGAACCATTGCTGAAGCTTCAAGCTATCTAGCATTACTATCTTCCACTGAACCTAAAAATATAAATGAAGCACGCAGAGATGAATGTTGGGTCAAGGCCATGAATGAAGAACTTGGGAATTAGTTCCTAGACCTCATGATAAGAATAACATAGGAACTAAATGGATATTCAAAAACAAGCTGAACGAAAATGGAGAAGTTATTAGAAACAAAGCCAAACTTGTTTGTAAAGGATATGTTCAACAAGAAGGTATAGATTTTGAAGAAACTTTTGCACCTGTTGCTAGACTTGAAGCCATCAGAATGTTTCTTGCTCTTTCTAGTTTTCAGAAATTCAAAGTATACCAAATGGATGTAAAATCTGCCTTTCTTAATGGAGACTTAGAAGAAGAAGTCTATTTTGAACAACCAGAAGTATTCATTCTTGGAAATGATGCAAAACTTGTATGCAAACTCGGGAAATCTCTCTATGGTCTAAAACAGGCTCCAATGGCATGGTATTATCGTCTTGACAAATATCTCCACCAACAAGGTTTTTCAAAGGGGTCAGCAAGTAGCAATCTATGTACAAAGACGGACACTGATAAATTGCTAATAATTGTTGTGTATGTTGATGATATCATTTTTGGTAGCAATGAAGAATCCATGAGTCAGAATTTTGCTTCAGTGATGCAGCAAGAATTTGAAATGTCCTTGCTTGGTGAGCTTATCTACTTTCTTGGTCTACAAGTTCAGCAAAATAAAGATGGAATTTTTCTCTCACAAACCAAATATCTCAAACAGATCTTAAAAAGTATGGCATGGAAGATTCTAAACCAGTATGTACTCCAATGGTAACAAGATGTAGTCTCAGCTCAAATGATGAATCAACAGTGGTACATCAACCAACTTACAAATCCATGATTGGTAGTTTGCTTTATCTAACAGGCACCTGACCATACATCATGCATCTAGTGGGAATAGTTGGAAGATTCCAAGCAAATCCAAAGGAATCACACCTTTAGGCAGTCAAAAGGATCTTCAAATATCTTCAAGGAACACAGAACTTTGGTTTATGGTATGCTAGAGATACAGATCTTACACTTCATGCATATATAGATGCAGATTGGGCAAGAAGTGTTAATGACAGAAAAAGCACTAGTGGTGGTGCATTCTATATGGGTTCCAAGTTGGTGTCTTGGTTCAGTAAGAAACAAAGTTCAATTGCATTATCTACAGTTGCAGCAGAATACGTGGTTGTTGCATCTTGCTGCACACAATTACTTTGGATGATGCAAACCTTGCAAGATATTCAGATCACATGTACTCCACCCATCTCCATTCTATGTGATAATACAAGTGCCATCAGTATTTCAAAGAATCCAGTCATGCACTCCAAGACCAAGCACATACCCATCAAATATCTTCTCCTATGTGAACAAGTGCTTGAACAAAAAGTCAAATTGGAGTGTGTTCCCTCCCAAGAACAGGTTGTTGATATATTCACTAAACCAATACCCAGAGAGACATTTGAATATCTCAAACAAAAGCTGGGAATAGTTTCTACATCATCCTACTGTTAAATCCTATTTTTAAGAGAATGGTAGTTATATGCAAGTTTCATGAAGTTTAGTTGCGTACATACACAATTTTCTGTGGACACAGTCGCATATATGTTGGTTTGAAGAAAAAAAATGGGCCATGATAAAAAAAAAAGGGGGGGTCTGCTATGGTTCTGTCAATTATCTGCTCTGTTTGATGATGATTTCAAACTACTGATATAGTTGTCCTCATAGTTTATGGATCACTTGATGTATATCTGATTGATGATGATGCTTTGATATCTCTTATTGACATATGCAATGATCAGATCTGACAGTGAACAGGTGGAACAGGTTCAGGGGGAGAACATCGTTGATGATATTTTGGGAACTATTGATGGACATATACAGGTTGCTTGTCTGGATGTTGTTGACACATGATGCTGATGATAGTTGCTAATGACTATCATGGTCTTGTTTAAGACATTTGGTCTCTGTTATATATGTCATGTATATCTTAACGTAACGGTAATGAAAAAACCTAATTTGTAACCCCACTATGCATGGGATGAATGATGTAATGTTTCTTGTTTTTGACTTGTATAAACAATTGATATATCCCCACTTGGTTGGGTGGATGAGTAAAATTTGGTATAACCCCACTTGGTTGGGAGATGGATGCATGTATGAGTCATTGGTGATAGGAAGGTCATTTGTGAGCTCAATCAGCACTTTAGCATATCAGAGAATTCAACATGCACTTAGGGGGAGCATGACCCTTTGCCCTTGATGTCAAAGGGGGAGAGTGACTTGGTGTGGTTGTTGCCATCAAGTCCAAAGGGGGTTATTGTTGGCATTATGATGTATGTGTTGTACTTGATGGCAACCCACTTGTAGTAGAACAACTCTCTTGTATATGGTAACTAGATGGATCTACAGAAGATATATCAGATGTGACAGAATGCATGACAGGAGTGTTTACAAATGTGATGAAATGCAGGGCAGCTTCAAGGAATCAATTCAGAAAGCAACTCACTTAGACGATAAATCATAGTACTGCGGTTAACAACATAGAGTTACAGATCAAACTACACATAATGAAGAAAGAGAGGTATACGTAGGTTCACCATTGACCAAGCCACGTATACGCGTGAGTTCACTGCATACAAGTCACGTATACATACACACGCACTTTCACAAAAGGAAAAACATGTATACCTTGGAAAACTAAGTGTTTGGTCCAAAGTATTTGGTCCATAGTATTGGTCCAAGGTATCGGGTCCGAGGTATTGACCCCAGGTATTTGGTCCAAGGTATTGGTCCTAAGTGGTTTTGGTCCATGGTATTGACCCCAAGTATTTGGTTCAAGGTAATGGTCCTAAGTGGTTTTGGTCCATGGTATTGAGAAAGATCTAAAACTATAAAAGGAGGAGAAGATCATTAGGCCAAGGGTGTGCAAGTATCGAATATCTATAGTGTGAGATCTAATATGCAAGTTATTTGCTTATGGTGTCGTGCTTGATCTGAACCGAGGAAGAACCTTAGCACTTGATGAAGGATAGGATCTAATGATGTAGCAGGATCTTAAGGCTTGAATTGAATTATCTTTATGTAGTTTGATCATGTATCTGAATAATTGGCGCATGTTGTAGTCTGTAAATATGATGATCTAGGTATGGCTGAAGTCTGGAATAGTTGTTATGTTTAAATCATCTTTTACAGATCTGTATGTAGGTTCACTTTAGAAAAGAATTGTATACATGTTGGTTCTGCATATCAAAACAACGTATACATCATAAATTTGATTTGCAGATCTGTATGCTAGTTCACTTTGAGGAAAGCGTGTATGCATGCAGGTTCGACACATGGAAGTAGCGTATACCTTATAAAATATGTTTTAGTTGCTTATGTTTGTTGTTACAGTGTTCTGGGTTATTGCTTGGGTTTTGGTTACTATATTCTGGTGACAACATTCTGAATGATCAGATTGATGGAGTGATTGATTGATTTGGTTGTGGTTGGTTCAAAAGGAGATTGGTTGATGCAGATATGTTTGATGATTGAATGATGTTGTTAATGGATCTAGTCTGAAGATTTATGAAACGTGGTACCTGGAAGAAAAGAGAAGGTTGTAGCCTTCTACAGACAGAAGCCTGCATACTAGTATAAGATTACACCAGTACAAAAATTTTAAACAGAATATTCTTATTATTAAAAGAAGACAAAGACGATTACAGCAGGTGGTTTTCACCCACATTGGGTTTCCACCTTATATCTTGGTGTTCATGTGTGTTTCTTAGGTGTGATGATCTGTTCTGTTTTTACTGCACCTGGTTACTTTTTATTATGGTTAATAAAGTTATAATGCACTGATTAAAGATCCACATATGATGAATTAACTGAATCATAAGTTTGTTGGATATATGATAGTTGCATTAATCACAGTTACGTGTACACATGAGTTCCCTTAACTAAAGTAGCGTATATGAATCTGATTATGGAAATGGAAAATTGTTGATTTGCTAATACTAATTCACCCCCCCTCTCGGTATTATTTCCAACAGCTACCATGTTGACATCAATGCCAACCAACCAACACATCTGCAACACACATCAATGCCAACAATCTCCCCCTTTCTCATTGATGGAAACCTCAGCTGAAAACAACCATCTGAAAATTAATCTTCATCCTCACATTCTCCCCCTTTGACATCAATGGAAAAGGGATAAAATCATCAAATACTCTACTAAAAACACAATAAATCCCCCTAAAGACTAGGTGGATCTGATCATAATGTATCTCTCTTTCTCCTCATAGCAACACATGACGCGTAGTAGAAGCAATAAAAAATCTCCATATCATGGGGGTAGTAGCAAAACAGATGTATACTAGTGGTAACCTCAAGAAATAGCTCCATCTATATGAACAAAATTTTCAAGACAACAAAAATCATATCCATCATCAATAATAATGTGTGAGCAGTAATACTCTCTCTCCAACCTCAAATGAGTAGCAACAACATTATATGCACCAACAACATCAACATCACTCAACTTGGCAGCGACAAAATGTGACCAACTAGTAGCAACAACTTTGATCAACTCCATAGTTGCAGCATCATAAATCCAACCAACTCTGAAACAACAACATCAAATACATTCTCTCCATAATGTACTCTCTAGTAGCAGAAAAATCATATATCAGTAGCAATAATGAATATCTAGAAGCTGCATCTCTATGAAGTATACATGGTATTAGAAAATGCATGATAACATGTCACAACAGTATGACCAAACATACTCCACTGAATGAAAACATCTCCATGGCTGAATGTAAACTAATATATATATAGTTGTCAATGCCTCCTTGTCATATGCAAGAGGCTACACCGCATGTACCAATGACTATGACCAAATAATATGCAACAAAGTACAAGGCTTCACAGGCCCATTACATGGCTTCCAAAATGATAATACATGATTGTACAATGACAACATAAGCCCATACATATGGATGAACCATAACTCACATGACTCTAAATAGTCTCTCCATGATAAGTGTGAGATTATACATGAATAATACATGAAATAGATGGTTGTACCGACACTACTAACATCCCATACATAGTTGCACCAACTCTCATAACTCATTGTACACATATGCCAAACATGGTTGTCAATCATTATGCATGAAACATACAAGAATGAGACTCCCTTATACATAGCTATCATAAAAATACTCTCATCAATACATGTCTAATACAATGTCACAATGCAAGTACATGGAGCATATGATCCACGACGTTTCCTTTTCTTGGAAGCAAGATAATATCAATATAAATAACATAAGAGACATATATAAGCTTCCCCAAATTGTCAACCATAAATCAAGACCTCGGCAGCAGTAATCAGCAACACATAATAATACACAGTGGCCCAACAATAGCATGTATCAGCAACATTATGAATCAGAAATATAGCACACCAATTAACCCAATATATCAGCTCTCTATAGTAAGACATAGCAGCAACAATAATCATCATATGGAGCATGAATTTCTGCAATATAAACTGAAATGATAGTAGCAACAAGATGTAGTGACAACAACAATATCACATTAGCAACCATACTCAGAAATATAAACATCATTTGCCATCATACTACTTCATAGCAACATCACATGCATAATATCATCAAACCAAGATGCATAATACATGCCAAGTACATGTGAACTCATATAGGCAACATATAATCCATGCGCAACCAAATTACAAGATCCACTGAAATATTGGATTCATATGGAGTACTCCCCCTAAACATGTGCCATCTCCACTCATCACAACAGAAAATCTTTTGATCATAATAACCTTAGGAAAAACAACATCAATAGAAAAAAAATTCCATCATCAAGAAACCACAATCAAAGAGATAAGCAACATTAACATCACTTCCTAACTGTATGCAGAACAAGATGTGCCATATACTCCCCCTGAGCCAAAGAAGGCCTCACATTCATTTTTCAGTCTAAAATACCTATCATGCAAGAGCGGAATGCAATATGTGTTGATCTCTTCTACTATGAATCTAAAGATGAAGAGTATTTCTTTGATATCTTTCTTTGTTTACTCTTCCCTTCTATATATAAACATTGTCAGGTGTCTTGACTCCTTTAGCTATCACTCTCTTTGATCCTTCTTTCCTAATGAAACAACCTCTGGAGTTGAATACCACTTCCTTACCTCCATCAACCATTTGGCTCACACTTAGAATATCGTGCTTTAGGCCATCAATGAGCCATACATCTTCAAATTTGGTCCTCTTTTCACCAAAGTTGGCATTTCCACTTCCCAATACTATCGTTGGTTCACTCCCTTCATAAACAACATGACCGCTTTTACTTCTCTTCAAGAAGTGAAATTTTCTCCTATCTCCTGACATATGATGTGAACATCCACTATCAATATACCATTTATCATCCTCATCACGAGAACAAAGAGAAATACAACACATTCCTAATTGTTCTTCCTTTTTCTTCCACATAGCTCCTGGTTGGTTCCTTTGTTATGCATGCTTCTTTCGTTGTTTCTTTTGTACCGAAGGTCTCACAAAACTATGCATTTGGAAATCCTTGGCCATGTGTCCCAATTTGTGACACATATAACACTCTCCATGACCAAGATAAGAAGCCAAAGGATACAATCTTTTGTTGCTCATGCTAGATTTCGATCTTCTCGTATTAGATCTGCAATCAATGGCCTTATGGCCAAAAAGGTTACAATAATAACATAAACCATTAAATAAATTTGTATACCTGAAAGAAAATCCTATTCTTTGTTGTCCAAATTGTTGCATAAATGAGTCCAATTTGCCCCTACAAAAGGTTGTCACATGTCCAAACTAGTGATAATTGAAACACTCAATCTCGTTCACCAAAAGAGAAAATGAATTCTAATTTCCCCTTTGAGCTATGCTACTATCAACTCGAGGAGCATATGATCTTCTTGGCATAGAATCTCCTTTCAATTCTCTTCTTTGTTGTTGGTGATGAATTTGTTGTCTCTTATCTCCAATATTTTTATGGTTGCTCACATGATCATTGTTGGCTTCTTTGAATCTGTTATGGTAATCTTTCCTACATATGAAATTGCATCTTTTGTTTGAAGGTTAGAGCTAGATTTTTTCACTGCTATGTTTCTCTTGATCTTTTCAAGTTGGTGATATTTTTATTCAACTTGCTTTCTCAATTTATTTACTACATTTTTGAGTGCTTCTACATAATCTTTCTTTTCCTTTTTCTTTCTACACATTACTTCTTCATTTTCTCTTTGAGTCTACCAATTGGGTCCTCAAGGTAGTGAGATCCTCCTCGAGATTTTTCTCCTTCTCATCACAAATCTGCAACAGTTTCTTATGATCTCTACATGCAATTGTTAGTATATCCACTTGAGAAATTAATTCTTTTATTACAACCATTGCATATTCATACTCAGCCTTAACAAGAGAAACATCCATCTCATCTCCACTATGTAGCTCAATAGAATCATCAGAATCATAATAAAAAAAAAAAAAATCTTTCAAAATATTACCTTATGACACAACTGCTTTGACTGAGATTTAGGAATTTGTTGCCTCATTTTCAATGGATTGATTTTCTTCCTTCTTCGGGTTCTTTGTCTCTTGTGACATCCTCTTCTTATTATTGGCCATTATTCACGATCTACTCTCCAAGTTGTCAAGCTTCATTGAAGAGCATCGACTCTGATACCAATTGTTGGAAACTAGATTACTACTGAGAGGGGGGATGTGAATTAGTAGTGATGGCTTTTATATCAATTTTAAACATTTTTACCACAATATAAAATAGCCATGCACATTCTCAGCATTAGCTTAACTAAATATGAAAGTAGCAATAAACTCAAAGCATAATAACCATGGAAAGCATCAACACAAATAAGCACACATGAAGACACAAGTATTTCTGGTGGAAACGCTTTCGAGAGAAAACCAAGCTGCTACTGCTGCGCTGCTTAATTATTTTATTATTTTCTAAACAAATTGTACATGGATTAGCTTACACCCATAAGTCGGAAGACTCAAATTCCTTCACAGTATGCTGGCCTTTTCATACAGGAAATGTGTTTCTCTCACGAATCTACAGAATATCTATATGTTGGAAGCTCCCACAGCCAACGATCCTCGCCCAACTACCATTGTACTATCCAACTCCTATTGGATGGATAACTTTGTTCATTTTACTGAATATGCTGAATCATTGTCTACTATGAAGCCTCCACACCTTCACTTCCTCCATGCAAACCACGTTTCATATATTTTCACATTGGTTCTCAATCTTCTCAAAATGAGCAACCCAACAACACCATCATTCTACAACACAAAATCTGAATGAAAAAAATATTCCTGAAAAGGGTTATTTATTCTCTTCTACTCATAACAATATTTTCTCTCTAACACACCACAAATTGTAAATTCTCATCCACTCTACAACACATAAAATCTGAGTTTTTTCTTCTCAAATCATCTCTAAATTTAGATATATCTCTAGATTATTGTGTGAATAGCTACAACAATCTCTACTCAGTCACTATGCCCCCACAACGACATACTCTCACACCCTCAAGACAATCAACCAAATTGACTAAAATCCTTCCTTCATTTATTATTTTTCCATGTTGAGTAACTTAGTAAATGCTACAGGTTATGAGCCACTCAACAATTATTTTCACACGCTTCAAACTTGGTTAAGATAGGCCTCTTGACCAAATCAAACCACTTACTCCACTAGTCTTTTGATATGTTCAACCTTAATCAGCTTCTAGAGACCCCACAACCTGATTCAGTATTTTTCTGGAAAATTTTGATCATAAGCTTCGTCAAAATACCAAAATTAGCTAAGTTATGCAAGGAATATAGAGAAAATCTCGTGAAAAAGCTCAGTTGCACGCATAACATAGGATAAATTCAACTGGAGCTCCTCAGTCACTCACACAAGCCTATCTCCCCATGACTGGAGACTTTCAGTCGCTCTCATGATGCATCATCCATGCGACTGGGGCAGAGGATGGTGAAAATCATATTTCCTCAGCTCAAAACCTGCCCAAACTTCTTCCAGAGCTTGACAAGCCTATGTAGCACCTCTAGAAGTCACTGATAGTTATGAAACACTTCACCAAGTCACTTCCACATCACTATCATCAACATAAGTCAAACTAGGTTGACTTGGATGTCAACCAATAACCATACTAGCACCCGGGCAATCAAACTGCTCCACAACAACTATGCCATCAGTATGCAAGTCCAGAACATGTTAGACATCCTCCAACACCTGTACAACCATCTCAAGCATTCACTAACACTTGTAGATCCTCTCCAAGCCCAATTTATAGCATCATCAACATGGGAGACCTAATTCGAGACATGGAGACCTAATCAACAAGGATCCTCAACTCTAACTCCTATAGTAGCCACCAACACCTGTATGTAACAACACGATCAATAAGATCATCACATATCCAATACAACTCCTCCTCTACATAATTGATCATCATGGGAAGGCCTCTAAACCAATGCAACACACCACCATCCAACTGAACATCAACAACATGATCATGAGGACCATGAAATCCTCTAATCACACTCTATATGCAACACCTGCAAGTCACATATCCATGCTAGTAGACATACCAAGGACCATCTACATATCATCCATACACAAACCACTTATATCCAAACATATTTATGCATAACCAACTGACCATCAACCCATGCTACCATGTTGACGTCAATGCAAACCAAGAAACACATCTATAACACACATCAATGCCAACAGAAGGAGCCTCCAAGTACAGGGCATGGAAAAAGACGATACATATTATTCTCGACAAGCATAAAGTTGTTTATCTTGTTCAAGGAAAAGTTAAGAAACCTATAGATGATGTAGGAAAGGACAAGTTCAGGGAAACTAACATATTGGCCATGAATCTAATAGTAGATGGGGTAAAGGGAAATATAATCCCATACATATCCAATATAGACTCTATGTATAATTTCCCACTATAGATCACCTGATAATGCAATATACTAAAGCAAAATACTAGATCTACTTCTGCAAACAAACTTGCGGAAGCTTAATCAATTTGAGCACGATCAATTTAGAACACATATAACAGAGAATGACAAATCAATCACACATTAAGACAGAAGAATAATCTAGGGAAAGCCTCAGTTGAAAACCCCGCTATCTATATTATCAAACAAGTGGAAATATCTCAAGATTACACAAAGCTTTAGCTCACAAGCTATCCAGCTATCAATACAATCCCTCAATGTTGCTCATAGATAGTCAAAGGCTTCTCACAACCTTATTCTCTGCCCTCCAAGCCTCTTATTTCCTTGTGCAGTTTCTCCTGGGGTCCAAAAGCTGCAACCTGTGTGTATTACTTCACACACTGCTCACTAACCTCTTATCTAAGTGCGCAATCCTAAATGAGATAACTCCTTATGCATGGATGAGTTTCCTTTATAGGAAAATTCCTCCAACTAATAGTACAAATGCCCCTATCTTTAATCTCAAGTGGGTCTCTATCTGAACTGACATGCATGAGTTATTTATGAGAGAATATTCAATTATATAGAGAACACTAGTTGCATGCATGCATGCATTAACCGACTGAACTCACAATTAGTTCCACAAAATGATTGGAACTAATTTAACTGGACTTAACTCAGTTAACTGAGTTGACTAATTACAACTCAAATACAACTCATTCTTATCTCCTTAATTAAGGGATAACTTCCCCAATCGAAGGGATAGTTGTTGCATGTCTTCACAAAGACTTCGTGTTTGATTTTCTCGAACTAATTAACTCAAGATGAATTAATTAATTATTTTTCAAACAACTAGTGAGACTAAATTCAAATTTTAATTCAGGGACTAATTAAAATTGGAATCTATCCCGAAATGTTATTTTTAGCATCTCTATTTTTTTTCTATTTCCAACAGAGTTGGAGTATATCCTGAAATGCTATTTATAGCAATGCTATTTTTAGCATTTCTTGTTGCTATTTTCAACACTCCCTCTCAGCAAGAAAGGCATTCAACTCGAACTCGATCCTAAACCTTTGGAATGTTCTGCATGCAACACTTCTTTCAAGTGTTGTTGCTCCAACAACTCTAGAAACACAAAAAATATCCAACCTAAATCAGAATGATGCCTCTATCATCAAAGTCTCTGACTGATATTGCCTTTGTCGATTGAAAACTCTGCACCTCTGTGCTCTTCAATGTCTGACTGCTCTAGCCTCTGTCACTTTGATCTCTGACTGCATCAATCACACTGATTTCTACTACTGCATCCGTGCTGCTGCTAATCCTATCTCCTAGCATGCATCCGCACTACACCTCCTCTCATAATGTTGCATCGTGCTGCCCACTACTGCACTGCAACTCAGTTACTGAGAAGTAAGTCACTGATCTCGCAATTGAGCTCCCTGTTGGGCTAGAAACATCCGCTGATGCTGAAGCTCCCTCTGCCGCTGACAAGTGCTCCCTCTCTGACCTCTGCATTGCTGCAACAACTCCCTGCGTCTTGCACCGTTGCACACCTCTCTGTGCCATCCTGCACTGGTGCAACACTCCTGTGCCTCTCGCATTGTTGCAGCCTGCTAGCTCTGCACTGTCTTGGGACTCCTGCATTGTAGCTCTCTCTGTTGCTCCTACCTGCATCCGCCTCTACCCACTCAGCCAATCCTGCTACTCCTTGTTGGGGCTCCCATAGAAAGGTCCAATCAAAGAGGTTGGGTACCTCAAGGATCCTGCCCCTATTTCAGCCTTCTTGGGACTATCACTTCACATCGCCCCACCTCACACCTGGAGGTATGGCTGCATGTGATCACTCTTCCCACTTGGCTCGAAATTTCCCCCTATTGGAGGTCTCTGCATGAGTGGATGCCTCCACTCGGTCTCCTCTTGGCTTCTCCAGTTATGGTTGCTCCACAACCTCCTGAAGCTGCTTCACCAATTGTGGCTCCTCCACACTTGTCTGAGACTTCTTCTAGAGCTGCATGTTGAGAGGTATTGTACTCTCCCTCTCAACCACCAAGTCTCGAACAGTTGCCTTGCTCCTCAAGGTTTTGCATGCATCTTGAACCTCAAGAGCATACAGGTTCTTGACTTGTGAATTGATCTGCTTCACCTGTCTCGTGGTGATGTGTCTAAGGAAAACCTTTCCCTTACTGAAGACTACATCATAGCCTTTGTCTTCCAACATCGTGATTGATACCGAGTTCTTCTTTAGTCCTGGCACATACTTCACATCTATCAAGGTAATGCAAGCTCCATGCTCCCTCTAAAAAGAAACCATGCCCACACCTGAAACACTATATTTTTCATCATTACCCATTGCTATGAGTATCTACAGGTCTTTCTCCTCCAAGGTACTGAACAAACTCTATCGTCAGTCATGTGGAATGAGGCTCCACTATTAAGAAACCAACCACAACCCATCATCGATGAAACCATGCATGCGATGAGGATAAAATCCAATTCGAACTGTGAGGCCAATGCCTCACCTTCAGATCCTTCCTTGGATCCCATCTTGGATTTCTTCAATGGACAATTTTTTGCATATTGGCCCACCTCATGACAATGAAAGCACCGCACTTTTGATTTGTCAATCTTCTTCCCACCATGGGAAGAACTCGATTTGGGATGAGAATCCTTCTCCTTCCCTTTCTTTGCTTACTCGCTAAGGCACAATTTTCTTCATCCTCCTTGGGGGAAGAACCATCTCTGGTGCTTCTCCTGATCTTCTCCTGCATCAGATTCGACCACAGCCATTCCCAATCTGGTAGTTTCTCTCTTTCATTTACCAAGCCTTGGTAATTATGCCAGTTCTTAGGAAGACCAAGGAGAGCAAGACTCACCATGTCATCATCAACTATCATGATTCCAACACTTCCAAGCTCATACATACAAATGGTGAGCTTGTTCAGATATGTAGAGCTCGTGTCGCCCTTTTCACACTTGATTTTCCGAAGCTTGTCTTTCAGCGCTAGCTTCCTCTGATAGCTATTGCTCTTATATAGATCCTTCAATGTTTTCCACATTAAAAATGGTGTCTCCTTCCCATGGAAACTCGAGACAATGTGGTCTCGAACTCCCTCCAGAAGAATCGTCCTTGCTCTAGCCACACATTCTTCCATTCCACCAATTCTTGGGCATTAGCAGCTGTTGGCTTGGGGACTTCTTGATCAATGAAGTCCTTCAAACTGTTGTCCTCTAATACCACTTCCATGTGATCCTTCCAGGCTATATAATTCGAGCTGCCATCCAGGGCATACTAGAGTCTCAAACCGCTGAACGCCATTGGTGAAATTTGAGATGTGATAAGAATTTGATTTCTATAAGCAGGAACTTCAAACTTCAAACTTCTCCCTTCTTTGTATACTATTATTTGCTTTGATCACCTTTGCCCTGATACCATGTAGAATTTCCCACTATAGATCACCTGATAATGCAATATACTAAAGCAAAATACTAGATCTACTTATACAAACAAACTTGCGGAAGCTTAATCAATTTGAGCACAATCAATTTAGAACACATATAATAGAGAATGAGAAATCAATCACACCTTAACACAGAAGAATAATCTGGGGAAAGCCTCAGCTAAAAACCCCGCTATCTGTATTATCAAACAAGTAGAAATATCTCAGGATTACACAAAGCTTTAGCTCACAAGCTATCCAGCTCTCAATACAATCCCTCAATGTTGCTCATAGACAGTCAAAGGCTTTTCACAACCTTCTCCTCTGCCCTCCAAACCTCCTATTTCCTTGCGCAGTTTCTCCTAGGGTCCAAAAGCTACCACCTATGTGTATTACCTCACGCACTGCTCACTAACCTCTGATATAACTACGCAATCCTGAAGGAGATAATTCCTTCTGCATGGATGAGTTTCCTTTATAGGAAAATTCCTCCCACTGATAGTACAGTGTCCCTGCCTTTAATCTCAACTAGGTCTCTATCTGAACTGACATGCATGAGTTATTAATGAGAGAATGTTCAGTTATCTGGAGAACACTAGTTGCGTGCATGCATGCATTAACTAATTGAACTCACAATTAGTTCCACAAACTGATTGGAACTAATTTAACTGGACTACACTCAGTTAACTGAGCTAACTAATTACAACTCAAATAAAACTCATCCTTATCTCCTCAATTAAGGGATAACTTCCTCAATCAAAGGGATAATTGCTGCATGTCTTCACAAAGACTTCATGTTTGATTTTCTCCAACTAATTAACTCAAGATGAATTAATTAATTAGTTTTCAAACAATTAGTGAGACTAAATTCGAATTTTAATTCAGGGACTAATTAAAATTGGAATCTATCCCGAAATACTATTTTTAACATTTCTATTTTTTTGTTATTTCCAACAGAGTTGGAGTATATCCTGAAATGTTATTTATAGCAATGCTATTTTTAGCATTTATTGTTGCTATTTTCAACACTCTACTCAAGAAATGTATAAATCCCTCTCCAAGTTATTCACCATCAAGAACAATGGTTAGATAGCTAGCGTCAAGAATGAACTAAGGATAATAAAGATGATATTGTGTCATCATATTTTGTAAGGATATCTAGAATAAGAGGTGAATTCCAACCAATTTATGAAGTTGTACCAGAGAAAGTACTCGTAATTTCTGCGCTACAAGGTCTACTAAAATCTTGGAGCTCTTTTTCATCAGGAATTAGCAGTTGGAAGGATACACCAACCTTTGAAAAAATGTGGAATGCATGCATTAAAAAAGAAGCCCACATCTCATTAGTAAATAACAAGAAGGAGGATAAAGAATACAACACTTTAAATGCCTACTCTGCTCATCACAAGAAGAAGGGGACATACAAGAAATTCAAAGGACCAAAGAAGAAGGGGACATACAAGAAATTCAAAGGACCAAAGAAGAAGGTTGGCCTATCAAAGATTGAATACTACAATTTTCATGAGATGGGACACGACAAAAGTCAATGTCCTGAAGATCCAAGGAATAAGAAGAGAGATAGAGAGCATTCAAATGTTGTCAATGAATCTCCACCTAAGAAAAACAAGATTGAAGAATCTGAAGTCAAATACTTATTTGCTAAAGTCTCTTAGGGATATTATCCCTTGCATATCATTCTAATTTAATTTTTGCAATGTTTCTTTTATGTTTTGATTTCTAGAGCTCACAGATCTAATATATCTTTTTAGAACTTTTTGAATTATTTTTTTAAGGTTGTAGGTATCCCTCAAAAGGATTGGATTAAATAGGTAGCTTTCACCACTTTACCAATTATAAGTATCTTGTTCCTTGTTTCCTCTTTTATGTTTGGCTTCCTCCTCACATCGATATTTGTTTGCATTATATACTAATAACCTTTTATTTATATTTTTCCTTGGTTAGGAAAGCTTGCAGAATACACAAACGTTATGGAGGAAACTTCAAAGGAAAACCTTGAATCATGAAAGAAGTTATGTTGCAAAAAAACCCTTCAAGGATTGATGTCCTACAAGGTTTGTTAAAGAACAACTCAAGGTATGTCTTAGAATGCATGTTTTGTTGCAAGGTTCTCTTCATACAGAAGGTATGATCATTCTTCTTTTGAAATTTTTTTTACATTTCTAACATCTTTATGTCTAGGGTTTTGAATCATAAATATGCTTGTTAGGTTGATTAATTATTAGATTGAATCTACCCTCGTTGTACTATTTTTTATCATTTGTTTATTTTTGTGACACCTTAATCTTTAGGGTTCACTGTAAAAATCTAGCCTCTTATTGTTAAGGGTATGTCAATGTTAAAAATGAAACTCTTCTCTACTTAGGGGTTGTTAATAAAGTGTAGAACATATAGTGAAATCCTATTCTTTTGAAATTTAGGGTTTTTTATAATGTCATGATAAAAACCCTAGTCCTTTAGGGTTTACTGTTATTTTCTAGGTTATATAATGAAACCATTGATTTTTAAGGTTTGGTGAATTAGAGTTTATGAACAAAACCCTTGTAAGAACTAAAGTAAGATCCTAGGAATGAAACCCTAGTGTATATTCGTGATCGAAACCCTAGCCATGTCAAAATTGTTGTATATCTAACTTTGATGTATTAATGTTTGTATCTTAGGCTTACCTTGTATATATTGATGCTAGTACATGATAATGAAATCCTAGATATGTATATATGAGTACGCTAACTTGATTAATTAATGAAATCTAGGGTTTGTAACAAAACCCTAGTAGAATCTGTTACGCATTGTAGGAAATCATATTGAAGCCATAGATGTATAGTGTTATGATTGGATTGATATCTTGATTAAGTTACTTTAAGTCTTGATAATGGAGTCTAGGGTTTGTGAAAAAACCCTAGCAAGTTTTTGAAGTCTATAATATAAAATATGAACCTAACTAGGTTTAGGTATTTGATGTATAAAGCTTGAATGTTTTGATGCTTACATTGTGATGACATGATTTTGATATAGTTGACTTCATATTTGTATTTGGATGTACTTGCTATTAAAATTATGCAGGTACATAATCTTCAAGATATTGAAAATGTTCATAATTTAATATGATAATAATAATGATCTTAATGAGGGAAGTTATAAGAATGGTGATGATCAAGGTAACCTTGATTCCATGAGGAAGAATGAAGCCTTGAGAAGAAGTTTCTCTAATGTTATAATAGAAGGTAGTTGTTGATCTCCCTAAGTTTAGAGGGAGATTGGATAGAAGAAAAGGTATATCTCCCCTTATGATAGGGAGGGCATAATATGATAGCCATAGTAAATACCTTGAAGAAAAAAAATGAAACTGGAGGAAGAATGAGTTCAATCTACAGTAGTTGGAGGAAGAAAAAAAAGAGTGAAATTCACAAGAAGGAAGAGAAAATGCTAGTGAAGGAGAACGAGACATTTTTCAAGCAAGAAGAAGTTGTTTTTATCTCTATTTGACTCACACGTGAAAAATTTGAAGCTAATGGGGAGGTTGAAGTTGGAGGTCTGCAATAGGGTCGAAATTCTTAAGTCGGCCCAAAAATATGGAAGTTGGGGACTGAAATTATGGATTGTTGTTGGGCTGAAGCTATTGGACAATAAGAGACTACTTAAGTTTGTTGAATCATCTTAGAAGGTTGACTTGGTGGAGGAGGAAGGTCTTTTGGTTAGGTATAAGGTCTTGGTCTATCTCAATTTGATTAGTGGAATAGTTTGACTGGGTTTTCCCCTAGAGAGGAGTTTTAGCCATGGCCGAGTGCCTACATCTAGTGTCGTTGATATTCATGTTTTTTATTTGATGATTGCTTGATGAAACAAAGATAAAAGAAGAACATAAAGAGAAGATAATAATACTACAATAATATCACAAGTAATTATAAATATAAGAGAATACTTCTTCCTTTCTAATTTTCTAACATTTTGCTCACTTATTTCGCACCTACAATATTAAAAGAAAACAAGAAGAAAAGAAATCTAACTAAACTACTTCTCCTCTAATCTAATCTAACAAGGTAGACCAAACTAAGTGAAATCATACTTCCAATGAAGCCAAACAAATTTCTTTATTCGTACACATATGTACATATAAGAAATTAATAACAGAAATAATATGATTATTAATTGTTAAAAGAAAAGTTCAACCCATTATATACATTTATTTCTAATAAGTTTAGAAAATGAAATTTATTAATAAGAAACCTCCTTTGACATGTATTCTTCAACCATATTTCAATTGGATCATAGAAATTAGGATGAACATATGCTAAGGATTGGAGAAGATTCCTAGGAGGGAAGAAAAACATACCAACCTTGAATGATTTACCTTTAGATGTTGTGTCTTGTGGAAAAATGTTTGTATTATGTACGTGAGGCAGAATATTAGCAATCTTTTGTGTAACTGAACTTTCCAAACACTTTTCCAATGGATCAATAAAATGAGAATGGAAATCCAATAAATCTTTCAGAGGATTTTCAAGTAGATAAGAAAGTTGGTCAAATTGAAACGACACGTTCTCAAATGTTGAAGAACGTTGAAGATTTATTTCAGAAGAAATAATGAGTTGACATGACATGAACACTAAATGAAATCGAAATATTTGTAGTTCAAGATGCTCATGATCTAGAATATGAAATTGGTTATTTTTAATTAACACATTTGATGAGTTTTCAATGGAAAGCCAACAAAGAATATTCAAAAATTGAAAAATAAAAGCTATATACAAATCTAAGACAAACAATAAAAAATGAAGAATAAAAAATAAAATTACATCACAATTTACACTATTATTACAAATAATGTTACAAAACAATTGGGATTTACTTGGAAAATTCTCCTCCTCACAAGTGTCGGCCAAAATATTGCAATCGAAACTATTATCGACATCTACTTATGAATGAGAAAGGGGCTCAAGACTATGACTAAGAATGGAAATTGAACAATGTCGAGATCAAGAATTGGAATGGATTTCTCTTCCTAAAAAATGTAGTCACTACGACATTTTAAGAATTGAAGATGAGAACCTTTTGTGATGATTCTAGTAGATGAAAATCTCTCAACTTGAAATATGGATTGGCTTTGAGAATCGAGAACATGAGAATTCAATGATTGGGTTAAATAACTTAATATTCTAAAATTTAAAATCATCATCATAAATGACTTGACAAATTTCATTAGAACTCTCTTCCTTTTGATATGACATGTTAGAACAAGAACAATAATTAAATGAATTTTTAGCACTTTTGAAAAAATGGTCATTAAATGACACTTTATCCTAATCGAAACTAATTGGAAATTCAATATTTGTTAAATTTATGGAAGCCCCTCTATTGTCTAAAATAGGATTTGTGCAAAGAGGAAACATTGAATGATTAGAAAATGAATTAAAATCAGCAAAAATATCATGACAAAGAGAGAAATGACTATTTGAAGATGTGAATCTAAAAATTTATCTACCTATAAATTCTTCTTTATTTTCATTAATGTAGATTTTAGATTCATTATCATGTATCTGACTGACCACACTTTCCTGAAAATTAATGCTTGGTTGCCCCAAACTTTGTGACTAAACATTAATTTCAAAATAAGAAAACTCACAATTATTTCTTGCGAAGAACTCATTGTTGAAATTTTCAATTGGCATTATTGCTTGTTGCTTGTTGCCTGCAAATTTTGTTGCTTTCTTATTTTATTCTTCGTAATGAACAACAATTTTGTTTTGATTTTGAGCAGTTGATTTATCAATAGTGGCACTCTCAGGACCAACATTATTTTTGTTGGATGTGCTTATGCTTTCTTGAGATAGCTCATTAGTAATTCCTTCATTTCTTACTTGAATATGCTCAACCATGTTATTAGTAACAAGTGGTTCTTAAACAATGGAAAATGTGCTAAGATAAATAATCTCTTCGGGGTTATTGTTTTCTTTCAAAATACAAGGAAGAGAGAGTACATATTGATACCATTCCATTAACTTAATTTCTGAGGGTTTATCTTTAAATTTAAATTTTAGACAAATTAACTTGAATCTAATAGCCCTAAAGGTTAGCTCAATTGGTCGAGTTCTGGTTGCTAAGTACCTCATTTATTGGGAGGTCATGGGGCTAATTCTCCTTGAAGACCTTGGGGTTAGGCCCTACTAGTTTGGCCGATAGGATTTGATTCCTTCGGGGTTGATCTACCCAGATTTTCTCATGGATATAGCGTTCACCTAGTGTTCGTGAACCACCATAAAATAAAATAAAATAATAAAATAATAAAAAATAAAAATCTAATTATGAAATCTATTATAGAATCATTTTCAAACATTTGTAAACGTTCAAGTTCCTGACATACCTAATCATAGTCATACTCCTTGGATGTGTGAAGGAATTTTGTAATAAATTCATCCCAACTGTGAATATAGGAAACTAGAAGAGATTGACACCATCATTTGGCTTTTCCTGTGAAAGTGAGAGTAAATATCCTACACAGAACACCTTTTTCAATTTATAAAAAAAAAAAAAATAAGTGGAATTAAATTTTTTTGGAGTAAATTGAAAAACATGATCAAATGCAGAAGTTGTGCTCCTATCATCAAACTTAACCTTCGATAAGTATCTTACAATTTCCATTGGAGTGGTGGAAAATGCACGTCCAAATATAAAACTCCAAATTGGAAGTGTAGAAGTAGCTATTGCAAACAAATAAAAACTTTAAAATACAAAAACTCCGAAAGGACAACCTGTCATTGGCCCTCTTTCTAGCGCCAAAATTGTTGTTGGCAAAAAATGACCATAATCAACAATTGGGAGATCACCTAGTCAGGGCCCCAACTAAGCCTTTATCCATTTGAGATGGTCATTATGACTGGTTCAAATGAGTCCAGTTACCCCTCACTCTCCTTATTGACTTGTGATATCTCTAATTACCATCAAAAGGAAGAAGCGATCAAACTTACCCTCATGCAGTGCACTTGCAAGAAAGCAGTACTTACGTTGACACGAGAGCTCATCCAAGACACCAATCAATGTAGTCGCTCCTACGAAAGTAAACTTCTAAAAATGCAATGAATTAATATAAATCTAAATCTAAATGTAATGCGGAAAAAATAAAGAAACTACTCTAACTATATATCTAGGAGATTACTCCTAAATACCAAGTGAAAAGATTTAAAGAAGATGATGATTTAACATGTTTTTAATGATGAATATCAAACTGCTAAAATAGTTCTAACTCTAACTATATATCTAGGAGATTATTCCTAAATACCAAGTGCAAAGATTTAAATAAGATGAGGATTTAACATGTTTTTAATGGTGAATATCAAACTACTGAAATAGTTCTAACAATTGATACCTTTAATGCATGACATGCTCTGTTTTAGAGATCAAACTATAATGAGAGATAAGCCATTAAAACATGGAAATAGTTCACACAATTTGGTGACAATTAAATCAATATATAATGACAAATTTCAGAGTACATAATTACAGGGGAATTTGATTAAATGCAAGAGTAATTCAAGAAATAACTAGCAAATCTATGTAACTATAAGATCATATAGTTGATCTAATAAACAAAAAATTCACATATTTAATAGTAGTGAAAAACATGGAATCTTTGGCACAATCTACCATCAAAAATTAAAATTTATATTGACAAATAATAGTCTTTGAATACAAACAAAAACCTGTATATCTTGTGCTTTGTCCTTTCAAGGAATTTATTCAACAGACCTCCCAAGGCAATCAACTCTACCAATATAAAATGGAGTTGCAATAGTGCATCATCTACCTCTACAATAGAGTTACAATTTCAAAAGGAAAATCTCCAAGCCCAGATCTCAGAATTTTCACTAATCAAAAGGTCAAAATCCTCTTGCAATTGTGCAAAGAGTATCATATTTTCGTAAAAGAGGAGCCCTTTGCAATGCTATAGAGCTCTTATTTATTTTCATAAAAGAGGAGCCCTTTACAATGCTATAGAGCTCTTATTTATAAAATTACAAAATGAAATCCCCAAAAGGAAGTTTGATTCAAGGCAATTTAGATACAGACTTTTAGAGTTGTAGAAATATTTTGTTGATCTACTACTCCAATCAACATTTCTCCCAATCCTCCTAAAATAAATCTTCTGAAATAAATCCCCTCCTAATAGTTGGAAGGCTTGCTATCAACTAACAATTGACCAATGCCATATAGCTAGTGTACTAATATGGTTGTCTCCGCTGCGTACTACCCATCTTAGGAGATCTCACAAAACTCCTAAGCATCTCAGAGTGTCTACTAAATCTCACGGTTCCTCCTTCCAATTGCACAAGATGGAATATCCACTTATATGTCATCTTGATGCATCTCCCTGATTTGTTACATCTGTTGCTCCATACTCTGCAAAAATTCAAGAACTCTTTCACCTGAGCATATGCTCATATTGGTAATTGTACTTGTGATTTGTTGTCCCTAACCCTGCTACTCAACTCTAGGAGCTTCTATTCGTTTTTCACTCTGGTCATCAACTGCTAGTAAATCTTTGGACCTCCTATATGCCTTGTCCTCTATGAACTTAACATCTTGGCTTACTATAATTTTCTTAGACCTTGGTATGAAAATTTGATATGTCTTAGAGGTCTCACTCTACCCCACAAACTACCCTCGTTGCAGTCTCATCTAACATGGAATGTGTATCTCCCGGAATGTGACAATATGCTAGGTTGCCAAAGAGCCTAAAATGATTGACATTTGGCCTCTTCCATGTGACTTCCTCCTCTAGTGTAATATTTCCCAACACTTTATGTGGAACCCAATTCTAAATGTAGACTATCGTACTAGATGCATCTACCCATAAGTAGTGTGGTAGATCCTGGTCATACAACATAGCTCTCATTGTCTCTAAAATAAAATGATTCTTCCTCTCAGAAACCCCATTCTGCCACTCTCTCTTGATTCTTCCCCTAGTACATAACTCTTAGAACTCCTTTCCCATGTACTCACCTCCATTGTTCGATCGAAGAACCTTGATCTTCCCACCTATCATGTTCTCCATTAGAGCTTTGAACTCCTAAAAGTGACTGAAGAACTCATCCTTGGTCTTCAGGAAGTATATCCAGGTCTTCCTGGAGAAATCATCAATAAAAGTATTGAAGTACTCATATCACCTTGCATATTTCATAGACATCGACCCACAGATATCTGAATGCACTAAGTCAAGAATGCCATTCATTCTATTGTTACTCCTTGGAAAATCCTATTTCACAAACTTCCCAACACACGTCCCCTTTTATGCTTTATGCTCACCTCTAGAACACCTGTCACCATCTCACAAAGCAATCTAAGTGCTCCATGATGTATATGGTCCATCCTCTAATTCCATAGTTCTTTATGATCTCTAGGACTACTTATGCTAACCAATGCCTTAGGAGTATCCATCTACAACCTATATAATTAGTCGCTCCTAACTCCAATGGCTATAGGCGTTTTCCAATATTTATTCCTAATCAACACCTACGCCCCTCTAAAGAGTACATCATGCCCCTTATCCTGAAGGATAGATACAAAAATTAATTTCATACCCAAGCCAAACACATATAGCACGTCATGAATAGGAATTGGCTTGTCATTCTCCCTCTGAAATAGAACACTCCCTCTTGCAACTCGGTTGCACTTGGACTTGTTTCCCATCTAAATTTGGAATTTGATGTCTTCCTACTTATAGTTAGAGAAGTACTCTCTAACTATTTTCATGTGAAATGATGCCCCACTGCCTATATACCAACTCCTTATGAGGTCAAGCTAGAGAGACAAGCAATAAGTGTAAATTTTTTATCCATCGTGCTAGAGAGCTCATCTACACTCCCTGAAGTTGTTGTCTACTTCTTTCCCTTCTTCTCATTCTTCTTCCTATCTTCACATTTGATGACATAATGACCAAACTCATGACAACCATATCATTTGACCTTTGAAAGGCCCTTCTTCTTCTTCTCCTTTTGGGTTTGATCCCTTGTTGGACCCCTTCTTTGCTTTTCCTTTACCTACTAGGGCCATTTACTCCAATTGATCCTCACTCTTTTGAGTCCTATTGCTGATGCCACTAACAAGACTAATTCTCAACTGCTCCTAAGTGAAATCACTCCATAATTGATCCCAACGCAGTAAGGTATCTCATCCATTAATGACTTGGACAAATACATCCCACTGCTTTGTAAAGCCATTCAAGGCTTATGCACCATTTCATCATAACCTAGTTTATCTCCAGTGCAACTAACTCATCGTTTAACAATCTAAGCCTAGTGTGGTGGCCTGTAATGTCTTCTCCATTGTATATTTTTGTATTTATTAGCTTTTCTCAGAGAAGTAACTTCATATTAGTGGTAGCTTCTTGGAACATTTTGAAAATAACATCCTACATTTTCTTTGTTGTATCTAACTCGACGATATGAAAAACTATATGGTCCTTGACTCCATTAAGGATTATCCTCTTTTCTTTGGCATCTTTATTCTTGTATGTTTCAAGCTATGTTGGATTCATTATTATGGCTATCACATTGGTCGCATAATCCTTGAGATGATTTTCTTTCAACAAAAAATAAATCTTGGCCTTCCAGATGCCAAAATTTGAGGCTTCGTCTAATTTGTGTTGATCTTTCAAACCTATTGAGGCCATTTTACAAACCATTAGAAATATAGTGAAAACCAAATAAACTGAATAATATGAATTGGGTTTTAAACCCTTGGCTTTTCTCTTCCTGTTCCTGCACAGATCCTTCTTCAACCCTCAGATCTACTTCGATACCATATGAAATTTTAATTCTATTTCATTTACTGGTTGTGATTCTTCTATTAAATTTGATTATTTGTCTTCTACAATTTATTTGCAACAAATACTAGATAAAACACTACTGCAACCTCACATGAAACTAAATAAACGACAAGAATTGAGAAAATACTGCACACACACAAATAATGAACCTCGATCTTTTTGGAAAAATGTCCCTAGAAAAACCCTTGTGTTAGGAAAACTAGTTCTGCAAATGAGTGTTTTATTTAATCTTCAACAAAATCTATGTATGAAAAATTAAAACTATTTTCTATAAATTAGCAAACCTACAGAAACTTATTTCTTTCACTTTTGGAAGTTGATTTGGATTCATGGAAGCAACTCAACCCCTTTGATCTAATTTGGCCCTCCTCTAGAGCCTCAAATTGGTCCACACGTGTGACCCTTACAACTCGGCCCTCACTAGAAACTCACACTGGCTAGGAAAAACAAATTGGCCTCCTCTCGAATTTGACTTCTACTGTAAAACTCATCTTCTCCTTAACAAATTGATCTCTCTTGCAAATTTCTTCATGCTCTAGCAACTTGGCCTCTCTGATTCAATTCACACTTATGAGAAACTTGACCTCTTCTGCAGATAAAATCAACCTCCCTTTATCTCTAAGAAACTGGAAATTTCTATGAAGAATTTTCTTTGGCAACTTTGTCTTCAATCATTGTTGATCTCAATTTGTTGGTGCCCTCATGCTATCACTACACCCTTGTTATCATAGAAATATGTGTCTTTGATTGTGTTCTCCAAATGCCCATCGATTTCCTCTTATAATCTCTCATTGATGAATCAATGACCAGATCTAACTCCAATCGATGGCTAAGATAATATATACCACCACGTGACTTTTCTAGAAGTCACTGGAGGAAAATTGATTTGCCTCAATTAATTATGATTAATAACACCATTTCCTTGAGTTAGGAAAATTAATAAACTAGCTAATTAATCCTAATTAAGGTAATTTTTCATAGAAATTTTTTTTGGGTATTGGAGAAAATTAATCCACTATGTTCCTTAGACTCATGGACACCATCTAAGACTAGAACACCTATTTGAGCTACATAAACTAACATCAACAAGCTTAATGATCACCACAAATAGAAGATCATTACATGATTCAACAAATCTTCTACAACTTTACCCTTGAATTTTGGGATATCTGAGGGTAACTTGGCCATGATAGGAGGCCATATCATATTATGCTAAACTAGACCATTAGTCAATATGTATAAGTTAGGGAGATTTAAATTCATTGGAAATGGCAGTTGAATTATGGCCATAGTTTGATGATTTCTATGGGAAGGACCTATCATCCAATGTATAACATAATTCCACTTATAAAGTCGCCTTCTGGGATGTTTTCATTACCAAAATTAAAATATGTATGCATCGAAGATCCAAAATTCATAGTGAATGCCTCACCAAATGGAAAGATTGTGTTAGGCTTATTAGTGCTTCCAACATGGATTCTAAAAGAAGGAATGAACCCATCTTAAAGTTTATGGTTCATGGTATGTGTCCACCCCTGGTAGGAAATTGATATGTTTATGAAATGTGAAGGTGATATACAAATTGCAAGTGAGTTTTTTTTTAATGTATTTTGGGTAATGGATCAATTTACAAAACACATAAACAAATGATTTTTAAACTTAGTTAATAGTGAAAACAGAGACAAAATACCATATCAGAAACACATAACAACAAACATGATAAAAGAGTTCACCCCTCTCGGCTACATCTCCTGGTCTAGCTTCCAATGCAGGGCCTCTTTCATTAAGTGATCAACTTTGTGTTTACATGGCTTCATAATGCTCAAAATGCAAAATGGATGTCTCCAATGGATTCAGAACTATCAAAAACCCCCATTTGGGTTCTTTCTGCACCTCATTTGGCCAAAAATTGATAAAGTTATGCCTGTTACAAGTTCTTCCCAATTTCCATAGGTAACCCTCCTCCAATTCGACCCAAGCGTGGCTTGAGTGCCCCAAACTCAGAACCGGTGCACAAACCTAGGCTACAATCCTGTCCAACGAGTGAAATTGTTAGACAATTAACTTGTCCACTAACCTCCATTTTCTGAATTTTGTGGTCGTATGGGTCCATGTGCCCAGGAGCTAGGGCTAACTGCTTGCCTCGTCGGCTGAGGCCCAAACTGTCTTGGCACTTGGCCACATTGGTGGCACATATGACCATGTCAGGTGTTGAAATCTTCGCGCACGCCAACTGTTGGAGGACTGGTCATATTGCAGGCCATAGGCCTTGGCGCTGGCCCCCCTCCTGACTCCGATTGTGGTCATGTGAATGGTTAAAGGTTACAGGGCTCTAACCATGGGGTTGGGGTGAAGCCCTGGCCCATGGTCCTGCCCCTTGGTTTTGAGGGCACAGGGACTAGGGTTGGGGCTCAGCCTTGGCCCCAATTCCGAAACACATTCTAGGGTTGGCCCCCCTCCCAACTCCGGTTGCAGTCATGTGAAGGGTTAAAGGTTACAGGGCTCTAACCACAGGGTTGGGGCTAAGCCCTGGCCCATGGTCCTGCCCCTTGGTTTTGAGGACATGGGGACCAGGGCTGGGGCCCTAGCCCCAATTCCAAAACACATTTTCACTTCACTTTAAATGAAACACGTGACCTTAGGTTGTTAAGAACCAAATGTGATGGCGTGTTGGTATGGCTTGTTGTTGCTAGGTGGTAGGTCTAAGGATCGAATCCTGTGGGGTACCCTTGGCCCTCACACCAAAATTTTAGCCTGTCACTAGAGGCCACGTGGCAATCTCACATTAGCCACATGGCCTCCCACCATTGGTCATTCCAAAACACAATCAACCCACCAAATATAATAAAATAAAAATTATGAGCCAATAAAATTCATAATTTTTGGACCAATCAAGTGTGGCCAAGTGGCAACCTGCCACTGGCCTAAAAATGCATAGTCACCCTATCAATTCTACAAATTTTTACATGTTTGAGGATTTGAGCAGAACACAATATTGTGAGCATACAATATCAGTTTTGAACGATTCAATTTGTGTTGGATTCGGATCACTGAGATCTACGCAATGGTATAGGTTTCGAGCTCTGTCACACACTTTGAATTTTGAGCACTAAATTGATCCCTTGGATCACTCCTCCCCATTGGAATCTTTTGGAATTCCAAAAGACTACTTTCAGTCAACAAATAGGTAAGGGTATAGTTCCCTCACCCTTCCAACCTCAATCCATTTATCTTTTCTTGGATTTGTGCCTTTGAGACCAACACAAAAGTACTCCACATTCCTTTGTTTTGAAGTTCTTGTTCTTCTGTCAAGGATGGTGTCTTGTTGTAATTCTTCAAGAAATTTTGGAGAGAAATCTTCTATTGAAAGAATCTGAACATGCTCTCCTTGATCATCAATCAAAGGAGGCTCATATAATCTCAAATTCTCAACATTAAAAACTGCATGCATTTGCATATAACGAGGTAAATCCAAACGAAAGGCATTTTTACCAATATTTTCTAGAATCCTAAAAGGTCCATACCTTATTGGTTTTAGTTTTTTACCTTCTCCTTTAAGCCTCTCCTTTCTAATGTAAAGACAAACTTCATATCCAACCTGGAAATTGTGGTCAACATGATGCTTATCATGCCTTGTCTTATACTTGGCTTGGCTCTTTTCCAACTGTTCTTGGACCATCTGAGGCACCAATCGAACGTATTCAATGAATCTCTTAGCCTTATCAATGTCACCATGACCATCAATAACAACATCCTTCCCAAAGATAAAATCTAAAGGAAAATTTGGTAAGTACCCAAAGCATGCCTCAAATGGAGATGTTTGAGATGATGAATGCTTTGCCCGATTATAAGCATGTTGAATGTAGTGTAAGTTTTCATCCCAAAGCTTAGGATGTTTGTCGTAATAACCATGAAGAATATGTACTACTGTTTTGTTAACCACTTATGTCTGACCATCAGTTTGTGGATGGAATGTTGTACTATTTTTCAACTTGGTGTCTGTGAGTCCACATAATCTTGACCAAAAGTTCCCAAAAAATCGAAAATCTCAATAAAAAATAATGGATTTGGGAAACCCAAAATGTACCCATACATGTTGAAAGAACATTTGTGCAGTTTGTTCAGTTCTAACCTACTTCTTACAAGGCATAAAAATACACATCTTGCTGAAACTATCCACCAAAACATAAAGATAATCATGATTTGTTTAGACATAGGCAATCTTCCTACAAAGTCCATAGAAACACTTACTTGTAGCACATAAATAACATCCTCTTACATATCGTGACACACTTTCATTCATTCTAGGCCAATAACAATACCTTTTTAATTGTGCCACCATCTTGCTTACACCAAAATGGCCAACAATAGGAGAATCATGTGCTTCCCTTGGGATGTTGACTCTTTCACCTTGTGGAATGCATAGCTTGCCAAGACAATACAAAAGTTTATCATGCACATGGTAATCCAATTCCTCTACTTGGTTTCCTTGACACAAGTTGCATATACATCTTTAAAGTCATCATCGAAAGCATATTGTTCAACGTAGCTCTCATGCATGATATAATTATGCTTAAGAATATTTGAAGCACTATAATTGGTCTAGAAAGGATGTCATCAACCTTGTTATAGATACCTTTCTTATACCTTATCACCAAGTGGAATTGCTGCAAGAAACCCATCCATCTTAAATGCCTCGCTTGTTATAGCTTAGTTTGTGATTGCAAGTATTGCAATGGTTGGTGATCAATGTGAATGATAGTTTCCTTTCCCATCAAATAGTGTTTCCACTTTTTCGCACTTTGCAACAATGCATACAGTTCCTTGTCATATGTAGGATAGTTAACTATTGCACCATTAGAAGTTTAAAATGGCAACATATGGGCTTACCGTGTTGCATCAAGATCTCTCCCATGGCATAGTCACTTGCATCTGTTTGTATCTCAAATGGCTATCTTAAAAGAGGAAGTGCAAGAACTAGAGTTGTTTTGATTCTGTCCTTCATTGCATCAAAGGCTTTCTGCTTCTTGCCTCCCCACTGAAAAACCTGCTTTATGCTTGTCAAGGCATGTAATGGAGCTGCAATTCAATAAAAGTTATAAATTATCTTTCTCCAATATTGGGTTGCTCCCAAAAAGCTTCTAACCTCAGTTACATTTTTGGGATTGGGCCAATACAATGACTTTGACCTTTGAGGGATCTGTCTTCAATTCATCCCCTCCAACAATATGTTCCAAATACAATAATGAGGTCTTTCCAAACTCACATTTAGACATCTTTAAAAACAACTTTTCTTTGTTCAATGTAGGTTTTAACCCCGTACAAAAATTACCTGCATACAAATTCTAAAACATAGAAAATAAACAATGCGAAAGTATAACACATAAAACACATATATAGAGAGATTTTTCACCTGGATCTCAAAATCGGGACTACGAGCTTGATTTTTCATTATTTTCCTTTCAATGTTACAATACATATTTATACATGCTGAAGAATCAAATACCATAGACCGAAAACCATCACGTCCAAAACCATGGACTGAAAAACATCGCGTCCAAATCCATATGTGAAAAATCATGCACAAAACCATAAGTAGGTCTGCCCAACCTAATATAGGGTCCAAAAACAAAAATTTTCAGGGCGTTGCCCCAGACCCCATAGAGTGGGGTTACCTACACCCCTCAAACCCCCTGTGACTCCCCTCGCTATGCAATCGGCGCAACGAAGGGGGGGCTTCGCTCCCCATCTAACCCCCTGGTTAACTACGTGGGCTAGTCGTGGAAAGAATATAACGCAACCCAACATTCAAGACATCTAAGACTTGCCTAACATGCCTGACATGTTCTTCATGGGTTTTACTAAATATCAATATGTCATTTAAGTATACAATTACAAAATCATCAAGAAAATGGCTTAAGACATCATTCATAACTCTCATGAATGTTGCAGGAGCATTACAAAGCCCAAAAGGCATAACTAACCATTCAAACAAACCTTGCTTTGTTTTGAAGGTTGTCTTCCATATGTCTCCTTCAACAATCCTAATATGATGATATCCACTTCTCAAGTCCAACTTAGTGAAATACACAACATCTTTCAACTGATCAATCAAATCATCAATTCAAGGAAGAGGGTAACGATTCTTTATCATAATCTTGTCCATGGCTCTGAAATCTATACACACGCACCATGTACCATCTTTCTTTGGTACTAAAACAATTGGTGGCCCGCATGGCAATGTGCTTGGTTTGATGATCCCTTTGTCAAGAAACTCTTGGGTTTGTCTTTTTATTTCTACATTCTCCGTGACTGACATCCTGTACATGCCAATGTTTGGAAGAGGACAATCTTGCCACAATTGGATCTCATGTTGGATTCCTCTTTTATGAGTCAATCCTTTGGGTTCCTGAAACATCTCACCATACGTGTTAACAACCTCATACAAATCAGATTTTAACTTTGCATCACATCCTTGGAAGGCTTCATTTTCAACATTCTCTTTTGGTTTAATCATCAAGAGTACAAAGTTCTTGCTAGCATTAATGAGCCTTTTAATTTGTCCCACATTCACAAGTGATAAATTCAACTTATTTCTATGTGCTCTAACAATGTACTCAACCCCATATTTAAACAAGTGATATTTATTCTCATGGAGATGAAAGATGGCTGTTGTATCATATATATATGGGCTTCCCAAAACAATACCACAAATTTCAAGTGGAATGACATCAAGCTCTACCTCATCTATAAAATTTGTAGTGACGGAAAATCTCAATTTACACATTTTTGTCACATGTAATTTTGCATTGTCACATATCCAACCTAAAGGATGAGGTTTAGGATATGGAGTGGTTTCCAAATTCAATTTCTTGACAATATCTTCAGAAATAAGGTTTTCTTGTGATCCACTATTAAATAATGTATCTATCTTGGTATGTTTTGAAAGGAATCTAATGTGGAAAATCTCTATTCTTTCTTTTTCATGTTGAGTTTCATTGAGGCTACTTGAAGAACTAGTACTTGAAATAGAGTCCTTCCCTTTGAATCCCATGGTTGTGATCTTTGTTTCATCCCCGGAATTGGATCTTAAATCATGTTGTGTAGTTGCAACAATCTTTTGTTTCCCTTTGTTGTTAAACTTTTTGGGTCTCATTTCATGATGAAGTTTCCAACAATGGTCTTCATCATGGCCTTGTTTTGAACAGTGTTTACATGTGCGTTTTTCTCCCTCTTTCTCGACTAGAGCATGCTGCTTCCCTTTTCCTTTGAATTTCCCCTTTCCTTTGTCTCCATTCTTAAATGGATTTTTGTTGCCCTGTTGAGGAACATTCTTCCCTCTTGATTCCAAATGAGTTGCCTGTACACAAACTTCATCTATTGTTGTAGGGTTAAACATGAGAATTGTGTGTCTCAAATAACTATGCAATTATCCAATGTATTTGAGTAGAGTGTCTTGAGAGGATAAATCGATACCCAAAATCAAAGCTCTTTTTCTAAATTATTGAGTATAGATTTGCACATTTTTACCTTTAGCTTGTCTAAAGTTTTGCCAATCCATAATAGTTTTTTGCATGTATGCTAATGGATAAAATTGCCTTCTTATTGCAACAACAAAATCATTCCAACAAGATAAAACCTTACCATGTTTCTTCATGTCCTCTTGAGTTTTGTCTTCCCACCAAATAAGTGTTGCACCTTCCAATCTAAGAGAAGCAAGCTCAATTTTCGTCTCATCATCCTTGATTCTTTGTATCCTACAATACACTTCAATTTGATGAACCCAATTATCCAATTTCTCAGCATTTACCTCCCCATTGTACATAGGCAATTCAAACTTTATATCAAGCTTAAGCAAAGGAGTTTTACCATGACCCTTTGGAGAATTTGGAGGTGTTTGTTAAAGGGTTGAATAAGTAGGAGAAGATGAGGATGAGGATGGAGGTGAAGGTGGTGGTTTTTCACCATTCCCTCCATTCCCTTTTGGAGGCTTGTCTCCTTTTCCTCTATCTCCTTTTGGAGGTTTTGAGCTCTCTCCATACAACCTTGAATTCCTCTCTTCATAAAGAACCTTTACCATTTCAGATATCTCAAAAAAAGTTTTTTTGAAAGTTCTTTCATCTTCCGACATACCTTCAGGACCTTCTTCATGTGCCATGACTATTGAAGCTTGAGGTGTGTTTGTTCTCCTTGAAACAATTTGAGATCTTGGCTCTACAAGTTCTCCTCCTGTTTTAAGCTTCAACCTTGTAAGCATCAGAAAAACACGCAAACAAAATCAAACCTTCACAATAACCTCATGCTCTGATACCAAAATGATTGTTTATGAAACTTGAAGGTGATAAACAAATTGCAAGTGAATTTGTTTTATATATTTTGGGTAATGGATCAAGTTACAAAACACATAAACAAATGATTTTTAAACTTAGTTAATAGCCAAAACAGAGACAAAATTCCATATCAGAAACACATAACAACAAACATGATAAAGGAGATCACTCCTCTCCTAGGCTACATCTACTGGTGTAGCATCCAATGCAAGGCCTCTTTAATTAAGTGGTCAACTTTGTGTTTACATGGATTTACAATGATCAAAATGAAAAACTAATGTCTCCAATGGATCTAAGACTACCAAAAACCCCATCTCGGTTCTTTCTGCACCTCATTTGGCCAAAAATTGAGAAAGTTATGCATGTTACAAGTTTTTCCCAATTTCCATAGCTAACCCTCCTCCAATTCGACCCAAACCTGGTTTGAGCGCCCCAAACCTGGAACTGGCGCACAACCCTAACCTACAATCCCACTTGATAGGCAAAATTGTCAAACAAATAACTTGTCCACTAACCCCCAATTTCCTAATTTTGTGGTTGTATGCAGCCACATGCCCAGGGGCTAGGGCTAACGTCCGCTGCACCAGCCAGGCCCCCAACTATCTTGGCACTTGGGTGCATTGGTGGCGCATATGATCGCGTCGGGTGCTGAAATCTTCACATGCGCACCAACTATCGGAGGACTGGTCATATTGCGAGCCATATGCCCTGGGGCTGGCCCCCCTTCCGACTCCGGTTGTGGTGATGTGAAGGGTTAAAGGTTACAGGGTTGTGACCACGGAGCTAGGGCTAAGCCCTGACCCATGGTCCCACCCCTTGGTTTTGAGGGCACGGGGACCAGGGTTGGGGCTTATCCTCGACCCCAATTCCAAAACACATTTGTGCTCTACTTTAAATGAAACCCGTGACCTTACGTTGTTAAGAACCAAATGTGATGGCGCGGTGGTATGGCTTATTGTTGCTATGTGGTAGGTCTGTGGTTCGAATCATGTGTGGTACCCTTGGCCCTCACACCAAAATTTTAACCTGTCACTAGAGGCCACATGTCAACCTCACATTGGCCCACGTGGCCTCCAACCATTGGTCCTTCAAAAACACAATCAACCCACCGTATATAATAAAATAGAACTTTTGAGCCAATTAAATTCATAATTTTTGAACCAATCAGAAGTGGCCAAGTGGCAGCTTGCCACTAGCCCAAAAATGCACAGTCACCCTATCAATTCTGCAATTTTTTACTTGTTTGAGAATTCGATCAGAACGCGATATCGAGAGCATACCATATCAATTTTGAATGATTCAAGTTGTGTTGGATTCAGATCACTGAGATCTATGCAATGGTATAGGTTTTGAGCTTTGTTTCACACCTTGAATTTTGAGCACTAAATTGATCACTTGGATTAGAAATCTTATATATGAGGCATTGGATCCCCCTACTTACATCCCAAAATTTGGAAATATGGTGGGTTATACACTTGCGTTAGGGGATGGCATTCCTAAAGAGACATTTCCACCCTTCCATTGAATACTCACAGAAGGAATAACTTTGCTAGTGAATGTTACCATAGGAACGTGAATGCCCATAGTGGCAATACTAGAACTAGAAGGATATATGCCCTATGAACTATAAAAGTTTTCCATTTTGAATCATTGATGGACAAAGTTATGGGAAAATGGATTTGTAAGAAAAAAATTGTTCACCTGAATGACAATTGAACCTTAATATCAATCAAGGGTGTTAATACTTGCCAAAGATGGACCGAGAATATTGTTGATATTTGTAGTGCAAGGTCATCATGAGCAAGAGGGGAGAAAATGCTTCTTGGTATATTGATGTCATTGTATAGTACTTCGAGAAAACCTTTTGTTAATAACTCCTCAAATGTGCGCTTGTCCTCTATAGGTTCTTCTCTTAAAAGATTGTTCAAAACAACCAACAATATCCAAACTACGCCTTATGGTAGGTGTCTTTGTGTTTTTAAGAGGAATACCCTTATTCCTTTGAGATTGAAGGGTGATTTGTTAACCACTTTGAAACTTAGAACTCAACTAGAAAAAAAGAAACAAACATTCAAATCCTAAGGCTTCCTATGTGTTATACCAAATGACATTGTTGCAAAAATCCCTAAAAATAATTAATAATCAAACACACTCTTCCAACTATTAGCCAGGGGTGATTAATTCCTTAGTTCAACCAGGGAAGAGCTAAGAGGGGGGAATTTGAAAGTCAACTTGGGATGATGAGGTCCTAGATCCAACTACCGAAGGGATGAGGAAAATTTGAAGTAACCTCCTACAAATCAATCATTCAAGGTGGAATATCCCCTGTGAAAATGGAAAACCTTTGAGGGAGTTATGATTGAGATTTGTTATCTATCTTGTGTTTTACAAGCACTTCCCACTTGCAGCCACCTACCATGGACTTAAGAGAGGCCACTAAGTATGGCACTTCAGGATAGGTAGCTAGGTGGAATAGTTAGGAGCCATGTTTTTGTGTTACTCTAAGAAAGAGATGTTACTCCAAGTAACATGTCAATCCCATTAGAGTTTGATATTACCCATCCACCCACCACTCAAATATGAGGGGATAATCTCAACAATTGAAATGGCTTGACTTAGTGCTTAATGCCCATGTTAGGGGAATTTTCATCGTTATTTATTCTTGCTACAATGGTCTTTTAACTCTATTTAATTAATCCTAATTTCATTTTAAATGGCCCTAGATAATTTACTCTTTGACCTACACCAAGGCCTTACACCTAAAATATTGTTGGTTTTTTAGAAACAAAATGAATCTGCTTGGCTTTTAATTATGCATTTCTTTTAAGAGGTTGTTGTTTCTCAAGGGCAATGAAACACAACTTATAAGATATGTGTCGGATTCAAGAAAACTGAGAAAATAAAAAGATTGAAAAATGCAACCATTGAAACTACTTTGCATTCAAACAAGTTGAAGCAATAAATATAAATTATAAATGCAATGCAAGTTTTATTTCATGTTCTTGAAATCACACCTATGAACAATATGAAATTTGAATATGCAATTTGAAAACTACTCAAAATAACCTAAGAAAGAAAAGTGTTTTTGAATTTTAAAACTCTTTTAAACTATTTTGCAATGGTTAACACCAAAAGCAGTGCCAACTTTCTCAATTGAAGATGAAGCCTATTAAATTTAAAGAAAGCCTCAAAATTGAATGGATATATCTCGAACTAGTAAAAAAATTCTTGTTATAGGACATGTTCTTAGGTTGCATAAAGCCATCTAGCATGTTGCTTGCAAGTTGCAAAAAGGGAACTTGCATGTGCTCCAAAGGGAAGTATTGAATGCTCACTAATATACTCAAGAACATAGTTGTAATCAAATGGTTGAGAAAGTGAAAAATTAAAAGAAACACGTAGGAAACTTACAACATTTTTTTATCATATACAACATCAAGAAAAATGACAAAGACAAAATCTACACCAAACTACAAAATTGAAGAAGTCACGGGGAGAAACAACCCTAATAGGAAGAATTCATGGAATTCTCCCTAATGGAGTCAGCATTCTTGTTTGTGAAAAAATAACCTAGTGAGTAGGGTTGGAATATCTAATAGAGCAAGTAAATATAACTAACTACCTTACCATAATGCACAAGTATTACTATTGAATGTGAATGAGATAGTAGAGAAAAATACTTGGAATTATGAAGCAAGTTACATCTACCTTTGAGAGCAATCTAGATGATCGACTTCCAACATAATGTCCTTCTTTAGATCTACACACACATCAAGAAACAATCTTCCACAAACTCAATCAAGCATAAAACAAATAGTTTAAACTTGTAATAAATGAGTTCTGACTAATATGAGACACATAAATTCCCTCTACAATTCATTAAATCAAACACATTAAGATAGAAATGCACAATGAATCGGGGCGTTAGGGCAGAAGAAGAGAGATCTTTATATTTATAATGTGAATGTAACAAGAAGATGTTAATACCTGATTCTTTTAACTAACACATCTTCATCACCCAAGTTTGGGTTCCTCTAACTAAGACACTAATCAACCTCAATTTGCCAAAGGGACTCGAACTCAATCCAAAAGGAAAATCTAATGAGGATCTAAGTGTTACACAAGATTGGACAAGGCTTTCAAAACCAAGGAGTTTTCATGAAGAGAGTATAGAAACCTAGGCAAATTTCTAGGTAACTCTCTAATGTGCAAGTATAATCATTTATATTAGCCATTCCCCCAACATAGAACTCTTATTTGTATGATGATAAAGTAGTTTTTGTGATTGGGGTGCAATATTTGAGGTGTGTAAGTGTATGTCCTCTGCAATATACCCTTAGTGCCTCTCATTTTGCTCATTTTTTATTTTTTTCTGCCAATTTGGAGGTATTAGTAGGTTGCATGGAAGAAATTATTGAACAACTTATAAGTTTCTAGAAGGAAACTAGTGAGAAACATGTGATAAGCTCAAATAATGGGTAAAGATAGTGGTAAGTCATGGAGATTATATAGAAAAATGACCATGAAAATTATGGGTGATTAAGGGTCACCAAATACAACTATAATAACCTTATATCTTGTTTTGAGAATCTATAAATTAGAAAGCCTTATTTTTTAACCCAAAAAAGTGATCTGATACGATTGGTTATTATCGTTAATACTTAAACTTAAATTGCAAACAATGAATCAAAATTCTCTTTTACTTCATTTATCAAAATACTCGTAATGTGGGGAAACATAATTTAATGATACTTTTATGGAAGGAGTCCGCTCTCATTCACTTGCCTCTTTAAGGGGGAAAACACCTTGATGAGCTAAGATCCAATACATGCTCCATAATGATGACTTCATCCTTATTTGTAGCTAGCTAAAGAACCCTAATCATAATCGCCTCCTCACTAACTAGAGGACCTTCTTTAGTGAGGCCACATTACATTTATTAATATTAACTATCCAGTGGGCCTTATTTAATAATAAAAACACATTGGAACCAACCTATTTTACATTCAATCACCACCATAATTACACTATTGTTAATCTAATGGGCTCTTTTGCCCTTCTTTACATGCTTAAAGAGGGTCCCAACATTTCTATCCTCCAATATGGCTAGTACTAATAACACTTGAAACTTCAAAAATGTTTAATGTGTGTTGTTCTTGGTGTGTTAATATTAAATTATCTAAAGTATCATAAATGTCTGACAAATCTCAAAATGTTTAGGAGAACAATAGATTCCAATCAATTCAAAACTGAAGTCATCGTTAGATTAATCTTAATGATTGGTTCCTTCTACTAATCCATAGAGTTACATGAAGAGCATTTACACTCCCTGGAGAAGTCTTTACATAAATTATTCTTTGATTTTGAACTATAAAAATGTATGGCAAAGAAACATATCATTGAACAAAAACATGGTCCTAGGCATGTCTCAAATCTCACAAAATAATCTGTTTCTTTATCATAGAAGATGGAAGTTATAACTCGACACTATTGAGAATTAGTCCATTGGTTGCTTGTCAAAAATTTCCTGAAACATATTGCACACCACTTTTTCTTTTGGTTGATTTAAAATTGTGTTGCCAAATAGAGCATTTCTTCTTTATGATGCTCTATATACCAAGAAAGCTTTAGGTAACATGGATATTTTGTGTGTTATTTATTAAACCAAATATATTTATGATGCAACTCACATACAACAATGTTAATATGTTGAAGCAATAGTGGAGGAGGTATTGAATACCAATTTAATGCAAGTGGCCATGACTTACAAATATGGCAATTGGGATTTGGTTTCAAATTAGGACATTAGTAATTGGATGGACTATCTCAAACTGTGGAGACACATGTTCATCATATGGAAAAAACAACATATAAGGGAACCTTATTCGACAAACGCATTCTTAGTAGGGTTTGGTAAGAAATGTTGAAATACAATTGCTAGAAGGTTTGGTTGGCTTACAACAATACTATTTTGCAATGGGAAATTATCAACCCAAGGACTATTACAACCAAATCATGTCATCGTAAGTTATTAAATCGAGAGGTAAAAGGTCTACAAATTTGTTCGCTTGATAATGAGGAAGGGGATTAGTTGGAATACCTTTTTTGGGTGAGGTTTTTACTCCCAACGACAATGCATTCTCAATGTAGGCATCAAAATAAATGGTAGTTGGGATGGGAGAAGAAAATTCAAAAGGATGATAGAAAAACTAATAAAAACATGTCCTTTTTTAATGGATTCTTTAAAGGAAAACCAAGGATGATAATAGTTGGGGAATCCTACTAGATTCCGTAGGAACTCAAGATTTGAGCTACAATTGGGGATTGGGAATCACCACAAACAACTAGGAAGAAGCATATGCTCTTCTCCAACACCTGAAATCTCTGTATCCCACTAGAATTAAGTCTCTAGTAGTAACGGGGGGGCTCTACCATTATTATCAAGCTAATGAATAATGTCAAAACTACGTCTGACAATAAGTTAAATCATATCATAACAAGAATTAAATACGAGTTTCTTTGAATTAAGGAGATGCATTTTTTTCATGTATTGCATGGCCTCAACGGGCAAGTTGATATTTGTTCCAATCAAGCCTCGTGTTTAAGTGAAGGTACCTTATGGAAAAATGTGGTGCTCTTTTACTAACCCATCCCATAATGCCTCACATACTAGGTAAGATAATTCCCATAATGAGCATATTCTCCTTTCTTATAATTTTCTTTTATGTGCTAAAAACCAATTTTAATTTTAGGATTATTTTAGAAACTTTATTCCAGCATAACTCCCTTGAAATCCTTTATGAAGGATGATAAAACTTTATTTGATAACAGATACCTCATAAACACGCTAAATTTTGAGCCTAGTGATGACATCCTTTTATATTATTGTGTTATCTAGTTCAATTGCAAGTTATCTTAATACAAAACTCTAATAAATTATATTAAAAATTCAAAGTCACAGCCCTACCAAGACACCGAGTTGATGTATAAGATATCCTAGTTTTTTTATTTATGCTACTAGTCACATCAAAGGTGTTTTTTAATGGGAACATTATTTTACAAAGCTTCTTCATTTGGCTTGGCCTCTTGGACACAAGAACATATCAACATAACTTTCCCTTGCCACTTACTACCATGACACACCTCCCTATCAATGCATACACAATTTCCTTATCCTTGTCATTTCTTTTGTGAAAATATCCCTTATGTATAAAAATGTGAAATTTTCTTATATTTATAGACATGAAACCACCCAAGAAAAGGAGAAACATGAGAAATAGACAAGTTGACCACTCAAATTTAGATTGCTCTAGAGGTTCATTGGGAATGAATGTCAGTATGTTCAATTATCAACATCATCAACCATGGGAAGTTCAAAATTCATTTCACTGAGTTAGAATATTAGGTAATTTTGGCATTTCCCTTATTTTATTTCTTGAAATTCCTTCCATTTGATGGTTGCATGGTTGAACTTAGAGTTAGTCAATATCATTATGACTACCAACCTAATGTTATGATGCTCCATTGCTCTTCTATTGAACACCAAATAATTATAGCAATCTAAGCTTTCAAAGAAAATGACATCAACATGATCTGCATTAGAAAGCATCAGTTGGGACTTGTTGAAGAATGTAGCTATATAATCCTTGATGTATTGAAAATACTATGTTAAAAAGTGAAAGAAAATCAAATTTTAAATTAAAAGAAAAGAAAAAAAAAAATCAACATAACCACCTAAAATTAAGATCCTTGAAAATAGCTCATACTCCTATAATAACATGTTTACCATGAGTTAATACCCACCATAATCTAAGCAAGTATTTGCATAAAAGTTGGAATAGGAACAAGATGTAAATAAATATACTTACTAGGAGTTATTGCCTTAACAAATATGAGAAAAATGTACATGTGTAGACTTAGAATTTAATTTACAAAGAGATGTGATTTAATTTAAGGGACTTGTCTCTTGGGTATCTTGGGTATAAAATACACTTTAACTTTATCATTTAACATACACACTTATCACTCATATATCTCTCTCTCATACACATTGTGATAACTACTTTCTTTTAACAGTTATTAGTTGAATTTATGAAGTGTGATTACTTGATGAAGATAAAGAACTATAATATATATTCACAACTAACTACCATAGTTCAGAAATAAAGTACTTGTATCAATCGTATTGAAAAATCAACATGGTATCAGAGCTTTGGTAAAGGAAAGAGCACAAAGATCACTCCTTGAAAAAGCATACCTTGAGATCACCCTAAACAAACCCTAGATCTATATTCAAGTTACATCCATGGGCTCTACTATGAAATCAAAGAACAAGTTAGAGGGGACCACTAACTTTAGGGATTTGAAGACAACAATTGACCTAATTCTTACAAAATAAGATATTTTGCAAATTGTGCAAGGCAAAGTGACTGAACCTACAGGTGAAGACATAATTAATAAGTATAAGAAATATTATATCACTGCCATGAGCATTATTGTGGACTCCATTAAGGACCATCATATTCCATACATCTCAAAGCTTGACACTTCAAAGAACATGTGTGATGCCCTAAATAAGTTATATATTGTCAATAATATTGGCCAAGTCAAGAGCTTGAGAAATTAGCTTCATGATATAAGAATGACAAAGAACAATACAATGGCTTCATACTTTGTGAGGGTTTCTCAACTAAGAGATCAAATGCAAGTTGTTGATGAAATTGTCTCTAAAAAATAACTTGTGAGTTCAACACTTAATGGATGACCATGTTCATCGGATTCATTTGAAACATATATAAGTGACTGAAAGGAAGCTCCAAGTTTGGATGAACTATGGGTAGCTTGTGCTCCGGAAGAATCAAGACTTATATCTAGAGAAATAAATCCAAAAGAAGAAGAAGATTCTCAAGCGTATGCAACTTGTTCCATAAAAGTTGGAGAAAGAAAGAAGTCCAGTTTTGAGAAGAAGAAAAAGGGTTTTGATAGCAGACCCAATCCTCAAAGGAAGTAAAATATGCCTGAAATTCAATGATTTTGTTGCAACAAATTTGGTCACTTCAAAGCCCAATGTCCTGAAAAGTTCAATGATAGGAAGAGGAGAGGAAATAAGCATGTTACCATGGTAGAATTTGATAACTAGTCCAAAAGATCCAGAGTTGAAGGAGATAAAGATCACTTCTACTATTCCTTACTTGTAGGATCTCATGTAGATGACAACAATATATGGCTAATTGACAGTGGAGCTTCAATACATATGGCAGGGGAGCATTATCATCTTACAAGTTTGATGGAAAGAATATTGGCACAAAAGGTAGTGTTTGGAGATAATAAAAACTATGTAGTCAAAGGAATTGGGACAACATTCATTAAGCTGGAAAAAGGTGAAAAGGTTCACTTTAGAAGCATACTCTATGTTCCAGGTTTGAAAAATAATTTGGTTTCAATTTCATGTTTAGAAGATAGAGGACATAAAGTGGTCTTCATTGATGAGAAAGTCCTTGTGTCGAACAAGGGCTCTAGTATAATCTCTGCTATAATTATTGGAATTCATGAAGGAATGTTGTATAGACTCCCAAGGAAATCTTCCAAAGCTTTAGTACATAATGATATTAACCCTAGTGAGCTATGGCATAGGAGACATGCACATCTTCAGTATAGAGCCTTGCCAGCTTTGAAACAAATTGTTCCAAGTTTACCAGATTTGCAGATAGACCATAAAGGTGTTGTAAACAATGTTCTCCCAGAAAGAATGTTAAGAAATCCTTTCCAAGCAGTGAACATAGGTCCAAAGAAATTTTATCTCTAGTCCACTCTGATGTGTGTGGTCCCATGTCGATGAAATCTCTTTGAGGTTTTATATATTATGTATCCTTTATCAATGACTTATCTCGTAAAACGTGGATCTATCTGATGAACATAAAAGACATTTTTTCATAATGTTCTAAGAATTCAAAGCTAAAGTGGAGAACTAGACAAGGAAGAGAACCAAGATCCCAAGATCAGATAATGGAGGAGACTACACCTCCAAGGATCTCATTGCTTTCTGTAAGGAATTTGGGATTAAGAGAGAGCTGATAGTTCCCTGTAATACTCAACATATTAGAGCAACCAAAAGAAAGAACATGTCTATTGAAGAGTCCATGAAGGTGATGATACATGATCAATATGTACCAATGTTCTTGTGGGGAGAAGATGCCAAGATAGCCATCTACATCCTGAATAAAAGTCCTCATAGGCTTATGGACGATAAGACTCCCAAAGAAGCATTCACAAGTCAGAAACCACAGGTTGATTTTATGAGAATCTTTGGTAAATGTACCAAAGGATAAGAGAAACAAGTTAGAGCCTTCAATAAGAAGGGAATATATGTTGGTTATAGTGAATCATCTAAATCTTATAGGATCTATGTTTCAGGGCAATGACAGATGGAAGTAAGAAAAAATGTGACTTTTGATGAAGATGCATCTTATTGGAAATCCAACGAAGATCACTCGGACACTTAAGATGAAGAGAAGAAGCACATGGATCATAAAGAAGAGGTCACAACTCCTCCCTCATCCTCCAGTCATCTCGAAGATCATGAGAATATGTCGGAAGGACCTTATGAACCATTGGATCCTGTGGTTGTTCCTGAATATAAAAAAAGACCAACTTGGATAAAATCTACTTTGTGAGATGCAAAAGGACTTGCAGCTCTAGAAGGAACCTTCAGGGAATCTAGGAGACCTAAGAGGTATTTTGGTTATGCAACTTTAATGACTCAGTTTATTGACTTCGAACCTACCAACTTCGAGGAAGCAACTACTTCCCAAGTGTGGAATGATGCAATGACGGAGGGATGCCAACCTATTATGAAGAGCGATGCTTGGGAAATTGTTCCAAGACCTGAAGGAAAGTGTATGGTAACCTCAAAGTGGATTTATAAGATTGAGCATGCAACAGATGAGAGCATTAACAAATACAAGGTAAGATTCATGGCTAGAGGATTCTCCCAAAGAGAGGGAGAAGACTATGATGAAGTCTTTGCACCAGTTGCCAAGTTAAAAAATACCTTGTATGGACTCAAACAAGCTCCAAGAGCTTAGTATTATAGAATTGATGGATATCTGATGAGACTTGGTTTCCCTAAAAGTGTTGTTGATCCAAATATTTATATCAAGGTTGTAAAAGGTGAGTCGGTGATACTGCTACTAAATGTTGATGATTTGTTCTTAACTGGTGTAGAGCATCTTATTTCTTAGTGTAAAAAGGAGTTGGCCTTTGAATTTTACATGAAGGATCTTGGCTTAATGCATTACTATTTGGGGCTAGAAGTCTAACAGAACCCTAGTGAAATCCTTCTTGGACAAGGAAAATATGTCATCAAGATCCTTCAAAAGTTTGGCATGATGAAGTGTATGTCTATGGAAACTCCTATAGTAACGAACCTGAGAAAGATAAAAGATTATGAGTCTGACCTGGTGGATCTATCCATATACCAGAATTTGATTGGATTATTGATATATTTGGTAAATATCAAGCCAAATATTTCCTTTGCGGTAAACACCTTGAGCCAATTCCAGATGGAACTGAGACATGAGCATTAGATTGTAGCAAAGCATATATTAAGATATTTGTGTGATATTGTTGACTATTGTTTGAGGTATGCTTCGAATGACAAGATACAACTACATGGATATACAGACTCTGACTAGGCAAGGATTGTGGATGACAGGAAGAGTACATCTAGCATATGTTTTAGTTTGGGTTCTATTATGATATCTTGGATGAGTAGGAAGGAGACCTCTATCGCACTTAATATTGTAGAAGCAGAGTCTATTATAGTTTGTTTGGCATGTTGTGAGGTAGATGGATTCAGAAGCTACTCTCTAGATTGTTCAACCCGATGCTAGAATTGAATGTGTTATTTCGTGATAATTAAATTTGTATGAACTTGACAAATAATCCAATGTTTCATGATAGGACAAAACATATTGAGATCAACTACCACTAAATTCATGATATGTTACAAAGGGAGCGGTGAGGATACAATTTATCTCCATTAATGAGCAAACAATTGACATTCTCACAAAGCCTTTGTCTCGGGCAAAGTTTGTATACTTTAGAGACAAGATCAGACTAATGGAGAAATCCTCTAACAGTGAGAGGAAGCATTGATGTGACATTAACAGGGGCATGACTCACATTGTTGATAATAATAAGGGGCATGGCTCGCATGGGTGGACAATAAGGGTATGGCTTGGAATGTTGGTGACAACAGGAGCATGACCCTTACTGGAGATAACATGAAGGACAAATATTCTTGAAAGGAATGGTCTCTAAGGCCCAAACACTTGTGGAGTGGATGCCTCTTCACCATCATGGCCTAGAAATAGGTCATTGGATTTGGGACATGGGTCTCCCTAGGTTTTGACCATGGGGGATGGCAACCCTGAACTAGTTAGAGTACCATGAGGTGAGGCGCCCACTGGATCATGGTGACTAGTTGAGTAAGTACCATCAGTTAGAAGAGCTAACTTGGGTTGTGGTACATATTGATGATGATGTTTATGTAGGTTAAGGGTACTAACCTAGATAAAGATGTTATCGATGAGATTTACCATTTTTTTTAAGAAATATCATATATACATAAAACATCTAGATAATGATTATGAATACCTCACTAACTAAGAGGGAGATTTGAAGAATGTAGCTATAGTCGGTCTTCATAATCCTTGATGTATTTATAATACTATGTAAAAACATGAAAAAATTAAATAAATTTTAAATTGGAAGAAAGGAAATTAAAAGAAAGGAAATCAACAAAACCACCTAAAATTAATATCCTTGAATATAACTCATACTCATGTAAATAAGATACTACCCACCATAACTTAAGCAAGTATTTGCATAAAAGACGAAATATGAACAAGATGTAAATAAATATACTTACTAGGAGTTATTGCCCACCATTATTATGTGATCTTCAACACTTCAACAAATATGAGTATAAATGTAAATGTACAAATTTACTAGAATATAACTCACAAAGAGATGTGTTTTAATTTAAGCGACATGTCCCTTGGGTATCTTGGGTATAAAATGCACTTGAACTTTGTCATTTTACATACACGCTTATCACTCACATATCTCTCTCTCATGCACATTGTGATATCTACTTTATTTTCATGGTTATTAGTTGAAATTCTGAAGTGGGATTGCTTGATGAAGACAAAATAACTTTAATATATATTCACAAGTAATTACCATAATTCACTAATAAAGTTCTTGTATCAATTGCACTGAAAAATAAGCATGGTATTATAGCTCTCATAAAGGAAAGAGAAAATATATCACTCCTTGAAAAACCCTACCTTGATATCACCTTAAAGAAACCCCAGATTTATATTCAAGTTGCATCCATAACCTTTACGATGAAATCAAAGAACATGTTAGAGGGGGGCACTAACTCTAGGGCTTGGAATACAAGAATTGACCCAATTCTTGCAAAATAAGATCTTTTGGAAAATGTGCAAGGAAAAGTGACTAAACCTATATATGAAGTTGGAAAGAAGAAGTACAAGAAAGATGGAATCACCACCATGAGAATTATTGTGGACTCCATCAAGGACCATCTTATTCCATACATCTCAAATCTTGACACTTCAAAGAAGATGTATGATTCCCTAAATAAGTTATATATTCTCAACAATATTGGCTAAGTCATGAGCTTAATAAATGAATTTCATGATATAAGAATGACAAAGAATGATACACTGGCTTCATACTTTGTGAGGGTTTCTCAACTAAGAGATTAACCACAAGCTATTGATGAAATCGTCTCTGTTAAAGAACTTATGACTTCAACACTTAATGGACTACCATGTTCAATGGATTCATTTGCAACAAGTATAAGCAATCAAAAGAGGCTCAAAGTTTGGAAGAACTATGGGAAACTTGTGCTCAGGAAGAATAAAAACTTATATCTAGAGAAATAAAACCAAAAGAAGAAGAATATTCTCAAGTGTATGTATCTCGTTTCATGAAAGTTGAAGGAAGAAAGAAGTCTAATTTTGAGATGAAGAAAAATGGTTTTGACAGCAGACCCAGTTCTTAAAGGAAGAAAGATATGTCTCAAATTTAGTGCTTTCGTTGCAATACATTTGGTCACTTCAAAGCCCAATGTCTTGAAAGGTTCAATGATGGGAAGAAGAGAGGAAGTCAACATGCTACCATGACATAATTTAATGAGCATTCAAAGAGATCCAAAGTTGAAGGAGATAAATATCACTTCTATTATTTTGCACTTGAAGAATCTCTTGTAGATGACAACAATATATGGTTGATTGACAATGGAGCTTTAATACATTTGACAAAGGAGCATTATAATCTTACAAAGATGGAAAGAAGATTGGCACAAAAGGTAGAGCTTAGAGACAACAACAACTATGCAATCAAAGGAACTGGGAGAACATTCGTTGAGCTAGAAATAGGTGAAAACATTCGTCTGAGCAACATACTCTATGTTCTAGGTTTGAAGAAGAATTTGGTTTCAATTTCTCATGTTTAGAATATAGAGGAGATAGAGTGGCCTTCATTGATGGGAATTTCCTTGTGTGGGAAAAGGGCTCTAGTTTTAGCTCTTCTAGGGTTTTTGGGATTCATGAAGGAAGGTTGTATAGACTCTTGGGGTGATCTTCCAAAGCATTAGTACATAATGATATTAACCCTAGTGAGTTATGGCATAGGAGATATGCACATATTCATTATAGAGCATTGTGTTGATGGTGCTGGAAATCTGTCAACCAAGAGGGTCTCCCCAATGAAAAGTTCTAATCAGACTTTGCATTGTTTAGTATGGGGGGGCTTCCAGAAATAAGGTTCGACTTCCATATGTTCTTAAAAATTTGCCTTGGCTACAATAGTTAACAAAAGAGAGTAATGAACATGTACCTTTGGGTAAACAAGTGGGAATGCCTTGTGGAATGTTCAGTTATAGAATGTATCAAGGTTCTTCTATTGAAAGGGAGAGAAAAATGACCCTTTAGAAGAAGAGTAATAGTACTAATCTAGTAAAGACACACGAGCATATACATATGAATGAATCATTGATCAACTAGTGAAATAGTTCATACGAAAGCAATGATTGTTAAAACACATATAACACACGTTCAATAAGATAAGACCAAAGCTACCGAAATAGTTCAATTTCCTTAGTATAGATGAAAACAACATACATCACTAACATTCAATAAATAGTCTTACAATATTTATGATGTACACAAGAAAGTGTGTTGGCTCAAATAGCTTCGAAATTAAGCAAAAGTTATAAGATACATCCGTACAATGAACACCACTAGCTCCAATATTGGAGCGTTAGAGCAACCACTTTCTCATCCACAAGAACTATCTTCCTCTCTAATGCTTGGTAAGAGGAGCCAAGGTGAAAATCCATTTGCATGAGCTATGATGGTGTATATATAACAAATGGGGTGACCATTCACCTCCTTTATGAATCTTGGACTACCCTCATTACTATTTGACTTCTTTATGACCTTTTGACTCCTTCATGACTTTTCACATTCTATAGATGATTCTTGGGCTACCATTTTACATTGAAATTACATATTCCACAAATGATGTGGCAAACGATGACTCATATACATCTTGACATGACATTGATAATACAAACTGCACGATAATATGGAAATGTCAATTATCTTTGTGTCTTCTTGAAAGATGGTTCGTGTTCGTCTTCTTCATCCTCCATAAGGCTTGAAAGTTCAAAGTCTTCAATGTGATCTTGATCTCCAGTTGTTGTCGCAATCTGGTGTCCCTTTGTCTTAACTTGATTGATCAACTTGTATTTGCAACTACAAAGGTGTCTTCTGGTAGGGTCTCCTTCTTCATCTCCTCCATCATCATCCTGTCATAACATGATATAATACCTAAAATTGAAATCCACTCATGACAAGATGACATCAATCTGATAAACCCCTAGTCTAACATGCTTCATGACAACCACTAATTGACCTGGAATCGAGTGATAGTCTAAGATACTAGCTCAAGGATTGCGCAGTTGCACAACTTGGGAGGTAAGGGTCTAGGACTAAGCCTTGAGATTGCGCAATGCATAGTTTAGGTTGGCCAGGGAAAGACAACTGTGTGGTTGAGGGGCTCAAGGGGTTAGGTTGGAGGCTTGAGGCTTGAGGTTTCCTACTATGCAGTTTCAAAGGGGAAAAGGCCTAGGGATTGCGTAGTTGTGTAATTCAAGAGCTCAAGATGGAGGCTTGATGTTTGAGACTACGTACTACACAAAGGAGGTTGACTGGAAGGTAGAGACTATGCAGTTTTGGAGCTCAAGGGTCAAGACTGAGCACTAAGACTGCGCAGTGAGCAATTTTGGAAGGCAAGGACTGTGCATTGCACATTTCTAAGAGGCAAGGTCTGGGATTGAGGGTTGATATTGTGCAATGCGCAGTTAAGGAAAGCTGAGTGAGATCAAGTTGCTCAGGAATGCACTTTTCCATATTTGGCTAAGTGTGGGATCAATAATGCTAAAGTGAAAAAGGAAAAACTTGAGCATGATCATAAACTTAGAACAATTGATGACACAACATTTATCACTCAGAAAACATGAACAACACACTTCTCTTAATGTGACAACATTGCGACAACTATCCCCAAGTGCGACACTAAAGGTACACTTTGTGACAACAGTGACAACACTTGTGCAACAGTGCTTGAAACTTTGGGAATGAGTACAATACATGTCTACATGATAAGAATGACTCATTAGCACCAAGGTTACCCCTTAACACATACCAAAACTACATATGTGTAATGCGCTCCATGCCCAAAAGACAATACTTGCGAAAATAAGAGGAAAGTGCAAACGGCACTTCCAAAATGTGAATGACATTGAAATTGACACATGCCAGAATGAAGATATCATGAAAATGACACTTATTAAAGTGAAAATGAGCAAAATAACACAATCTTAAACATGAAAGCAACATTTGTGAAAGAGAAGGTGTGCAAAAGTGATAGTTGGAAAAATCTCACCGAAATAGAAGAACAATCACAACCAAAAGTGAGAGATTGTCGATGAGAATGCACATTGACTGTTGACATAGGTTTAACATTGCACAAGAGATATCTTGATGGACTTGTGCTATTCTTGTTCAAGCTTGCATAAAAAAGTGTGTCGATGAACTTGTTGTGGACTAAGCATGTGTGAGCAAGTGCCTTTGACACTTACAAACTTAGAAGAAGGCTATAATACTTAACAAAGCACTAATCAACCATAAAGTGACCATGGAATGAATTATCATGAGATCCAAATTAGCCTCCAAAATTCAAGTGTAGACTGAATTTTGGAGGCTTTTTGTTGCAACGACAACCCATTGCTAGCTTTGAAGCATGTTATTTTAGGTGTACCAGATTTGCAGTTAGATCATAAAAGTGTGTGCAAGGGATGTGATCCTAGAAAGAATGTTAACAAACCCTTTCCAAGCAGTGAACATAGGTCCAAAGAAATTTTGGATCTAGTCCACCTTGATGCATGTGGTCCCATGCTGATGAAATCTCTTGGAGGCACTCTATACTATGTATCCTTTATCGATGACTTCTCCCATGAGATGTGGATCCATCTAATGAATTTTTAAAAATGTTCCAAGAAGTCAAAGCTAAGGTGGAGAAGTAGACAAAGAAGAGAATCAAGATCCTAAGATCAAATAATGGAGGAAAATATACCTCTAAGGAACTCATTTCCTTCTATAAGGAAGTTGGGATTATGAGGGAGTTGATAGTTCCCTATAATCTTCAACAAAATGGAGTAGTTGAAAGATATAATATAGTTTATTGAAGAGTCCATGAATGTGATGATACATGATCAAGATGTACTAATGTTATTGTGGGGAGAAGCTGCCAATAAGTCTTCATAGGCTTCTAGAAGATAAGACCCTTGAAGAAGCATTCACAGGTTAGAAACCATAGGTTGATCATATGAGAATATTTTGTTGTCACGTGTTCATACATGTACCCAAGGATAAGAGAAACAAGTTACAACATTCAAGTAAGAAGGGAATATTTTTTGGGTATAATGAATCATCAAAAGCCTAAATGATCTATGTTCCAGGACAATGACAAGTGGAAGTAAGTAGAGACGTGAATTTTGATGAAGATGCAACTTATTGGAAATCCATAAAAGAGAACTCAAACACTAAAGAGGAAGAGAAGAAGCACGTGGCTCCTAAATAAGAGGTTACAGGTCCTCCCTTATCATCTAGTCATTTGGAAGATCATGAAAAAAAAAAAGACCAACTTGGCTAAAATCTACTTTCCAAGATGCAGATGGACATGTGGCTTCAAGTCACCTTCAGGGAATCTAAGATACCTAAGAGGTATTCTAGCTATGCAACTTTAATGACTAAGCTAATTGACTCTAAACATTCCAACTTCGAGGAAACAACTACTTCATAATTGTGGAAGGATGCAATGATAGAGGAATACCAATCTATTATGAAGAATGATGCTTGGGAAATTATTCCAAGACCCAAAGGAAATTTTGTGTGAACCCCAAAGTGGATTTACAAGATTAAGCATGCAACACATGGGAGCATTGGAAAATACAAGGCAAGATTCATGGCTAGAGAATTCTCACAAAAAGAGGGAGAATACTATGATGAAATCTTTGCATTAGTTTATAGATTAAAGAAGGCCTTGTATTGACTCAAACAAGCTCTGGAAGCTTGGTATTCTAGAATTGATGGATATCTGACGAGACTTGGTTTCTCTAAAGTGTAGTTGATCCAAATCTTTATATCAAGGCTGTAAAAGGTGAGTCAGTGATATTACTACTATATGTTGATGATTTCTTCTTGACCGGTGTAGAGCATCTTATTGTTCAATGTAAAAGGGAATTAGCATGATCTGAATTTGACATGAAGGATCTTGGCTTGATGCATTACTATTTGGGGTTGGAAGCTTGGCAGAACCTTGGTGAAATCCTTCTTGGACAAGGAAAATATGTCATCAAGACTCTTCAAAAGTTTGGCATGATGAAGTGCAAGCCTATGTCAAATCCTATCTAAACGAACCTAAGAAAGTTGATAGATTCCAAGTCTGACCTGGATCCGTCCATGTACCGGAAATTTATTGGATCATTGATGTGTTTGGTAAATATTAAGCTAGATTTTTGCTTTGTGGTAAACAACTTGATTTAGTTCAATATGGAAACGAGACATGAGCATTGAATTGTAGTAAAACATATACTGAGATATTTGCATAGTACTATTGGTTATTGTTTGAGATATGCTTCGAATGCTGAGATACAATTGCAGGGATATAAAAACTCTGATTAGGTAGGGATTATAGATGAAAATAAGAGTACATCTATTGTATGTTTCAATTTGGGTTATGCTATTATATCTTGGATGACAAGGAAGCAAACCTCTATCGCACTCAATACTACAAAAGTAGAGTATATTGCAACTTGTTTGGCATGTTGTGAGGGAGTATGGCTTTAAAATCTACTCTCTAGATTGTTCAACTAGATGTTGGAATTAACTATGTTGTTCTGTGATAATCAAAGTTATTTGAAGCTAACAAATAATCTAGCGTTTCATGGCAAGACAAAGAATATTGAGATAAAGTACCACTACATTCGTGATATGGTACAAAAAGGAGTGGTGAGGCTCCAATATATCTCCACTAATGAGTAGACGACTGGCATTCTCACAAATCCTCTATCTTGGGCAAAGTTTGTATACTTCAGAGACAATCTTGGACTAGTGGAGAAATCCTCTATCAGTGAGAGGGAGAATTGACGCGACATCAGCAGTGGCATGGCTCGAACTATTGACAACAACATGAGCTTGGCCCAAACTATTGGTGGGTGGAAAGCAGGGGTATCGTTTGGATTGTTGGTGACAATAAGAGCATGACCCAAACTATTGGTGAGATAGCATGAGGGACAAACATTCTTGAAAGGAATGGCCTCTAAGGCCCATACAATAGTGGAGCGGGTGCCTCTTCAAAATCATGATTTGGGACATGGGTTTCCCTAGGGTTTTACCACGGGGGATAGTAAATCTGAACTAGTCAAGGTACCATGAGGTGAGGGCCCACCATATCATGGTGACTAGTTGAGTAAGTACCATTGGTTAGGAGAGCTAACCTGGGTTGTGGAACATATTGATGATGATGCTGATGTAGGTTAAGGGTATTTACCTAGATAAAGATGTTATCGATGTGATTTACCTTTTTTTTAGAAATATTATGTATACAAAAAACATTTGGATAGTCATTATGAATACCTCCCTGGCTAAGAGGGTGTGTTGAAGAATGTAGCTATGGTCGGTCTTCATAATCCTCGGTGTATTTATAATACTATGTAAAAACATGAAAGAAAATTAATTTTTGAATTAGAATAAAGAAAATTAAAAGAAAGGAAATCAACAAAACCACCTAAAATTAAGATCCTTGAAAATGGTCATACTAACATAAATAACATATTTACAACTAGTTACCACCCACCATAATTCAAGTAAGTATTTGCATAAAAGATGGAATATGAACAAGATGCAAATAAATATACTTATTAGGAGTTACTTTCCACCATTATCTTCAACACTTTGACAAATATGAGTAAAAATGTAAATGTGCAGACTTACTAGAATTTAATTTACACAAAGACATGATTTAAACTTGAAATTTTTCATTTTACATACACACTTATCACTCAAATATCTCTCTCACACACACATTATGCTATCTACTTTCTTTTCATGGTTATTAGTTGAATTTATTAAATGTGATTGCCTGATGAAGATACAAGAATTATAATATATTCACAAGTAATTACCATAGTTCATAAACAAAGTATGTGTATCAATTATACTGAAAAATCAATATGACTGAAAAATAGGGTGCATCCTCCAATGCCCTATGTTTCATTATCTCGAATTCTAGATCGAAAAACTATGTGACATCATCAATGCCTTGTGTAAAGCCCTCCTCCCAGATTTACCCAAGCTAAGCGGTTCACCGAGGTAAATGTGTGATGAAGAATTACTATGATATGATTCAACTTCCTAGGTGTAGTTAAGGAAGTGGAACCGACAAACTAACACTTTACGGACCTCCCTTGGGTGCTACAGAACCCCCAGGAGCTAATCCACCACTCTAGGTGCCCAACACCCGAATTAACCTAGACTTTCATTGAACTAAACCCCTAGTCACTCCCATGACAAGGCCTCCATATGATCGAAACCCTCTAGTCGCTCCCACAAGCCTGCAAGGGAGAGACTACAGTCTTTTTCAGCTAGTTTTGTGCTTGAGACTGTGAGATTTGAGCCAATTTTTCAGGGTTAGGATCCAGATCACTACCCATAACTTCATGAAACTTCCAGAATTGATAAATAACAAGATGACAAGGCCTCTAATTCAGAACTTAAACAAGGACCTAACCCTACAAGGCCTAGCCATGACAAACATTCTGTCCAATACATCATGAACATGTAATCTACAGGTCATATGAACATATCTAAGCATAGGGACTTCATAATCATTTGATATTTTTCAAGACGGTTTGATTCCCTCACAATAGTTACTTTATCATCTATTAGGTCATACATTCATTATTCATTCATTTACTAATCAAAACATGATGAGATCCATAACTCAAGTCTGTCATAAACCATGCTTATAACTAGCATAAAACCAACAAATCAAAAATGATAAAACAACCATTATAATCATGTAATAACAAACATATTTACACATAATACACAAGAGAAAAAAAACTCTTATTAACTTATACAAAATCCAACCAAGTCAAGGACTTCCACGTACCACCCGACTATAGATTGGGATGAGCCAAAGCTTTCTTTTAGCCAATCACCCCCATGCCATATTCCAAGCATGAATGTGGGACTTACAATAAAACAATCAGGGCTTCCTCAGGCTTTACTGCAATCCACCAAGGGATTCCTAGGCCCAAACCCTCATCTATACAAACAAGCTTTATTGCAATCCTGCCAAGGGATTCCTAGGCCTAAACAAGAAACATACACTATTAGGCTTTGCCGCAATCCCACCATATCCTGATCCAGGGATCACTAGGCCTATACAAGCATGGATTCCTCCATATATCTCCACCTAAACCGTGTGGAATTTGTCTGTATCCACCTCTAGGCTTTACCGTATATCTTACCATTCACTAGTCAATGATTCATAGGCCCAACTAAGCTCCACCCTATAGGATTTATCATATATCCCGCCATTCACTAGTCGATGATTCCTAGGCCTAACGAGGACATACACAATATGGATTTACTGCAACCCCACCTTCATCGATCCATGGATTCCTGGGTCTTTTGTTTCTCCCCTGAGACCACCCCACCCAGTTTCAAAACCATTTGAAAATCCAACTCAACCAAATAAGAGAAACCCCATCACAACATGGATATCCAAAAGTGGCAAGGCAAGGATGAAAACCACTGCCACACCTGGCAAAACCCATGCCAATGATAACAAGAGAGCTAAATACACACATGCCTACAAAAACTGGTAAGGAAATCACACATGCAACTCAATACCTACAAGTAATCCTGCTGGAACAACTTGATCCAACTCTTCCTTGCTTGATCTTTGTTTCCCTTTGCTTTCTTGTCTAATCCAAGTGAGTGTTAGAGTGCTCCAAGAATACTCTAAGTATGCAAGAGTATGAGAGGGAGAGAATAGAGAGAGAGCTCCACCATAGAATTAACGAAAGCCCTAAATTGATCCTCAAAAGCATTTTTATCAATGATGCCTCTATTTTCTTCATTTTCCATTATTTTCCTTCATTTTCCTCCTCACATGCAACTTGTGATCTTTCACCTTCCTTTTCTCCTAATTTCCATTATTTTCATAAATAAATGCCAATTAATGCCTCTTGCCTTTTCAAATGCCTTTGTCATTGTCTTTCCCAATTTCCTTAGCCATTATAAACCAAATTAACACCCACACTAGGATGATTTTCCCAACATTAACCTTGGAATACAAGTCCCATGACCTTGGTCTTATTTTTCCTTTATTTAATTTATTACATGGATTTTTAACTCGGGGTTGTTACACCCTAGTATTTGTAGAAGGGACATACTATCATGGTGATTTGATTTTAGTCATCAGTGTTGTATATATCCTTGTGTATGTCCTAGATCATAGAGATGGTGATCATGGGCTTCAACTTCCAGTATCCCTCAACTGCAACCAACTGCCTAGTCTTATCTTGATCAATTTCAATTCCATAAATAGAGAACATTTTTCCTAGTTTTGTGAAACATCATGATCATAGAAGACCTATCTAGAAGGTACGTCAAGCACGTGATATAGAGGTGTATGGTAGGTTTTTGAATCCCCTTGGAAGCCTATATTAGGTTTATCATTAGTGGTATGGTCCTCATCCTATGTAGAGATACCATGATTCTAAGCTTATCAGCTAGCTTGTCTCTCTATTTTTTTTATAGCTTGTGGGATTAGCTTCCTTGCTTGCTTGTTTATGGCCATTACAAATGGCATTATGATGGAAGAGTTGACCAGAGCATTCATTACCAGGATCACAAAATCTTGAAGAAACAAAAGTGAGAACTAGATCATGTTAGATGAAATATCGCTTAATCAACAATTGAATTCAATTTGGGTTTTATCTTCCTATCATTTAGAACTTAGAGAAACAATAATGAAAATATAGATAATGTTAAATGAAATATCAATTCATTAACATTTCAGTTCAAACCATTTAATATGAATTTGAATTATTTTATGCAATTTAGGTTTTACCTTCCTATCTTTTAGACCTTTAATAAAAAAATTAAAGCAAAACTGTCCCAACAAACCTGTCATTATCCTTATAATTTTTCAACATAAAGCTCCTGACTATATTCTACCCTTTTCTTTCAATCTACTCACTCTTGCTTTACTCCATCAAAACATGAATGGTTTTAATATATTCATAATTGCATTCCTCCAAAGAATCAAAGGCATTTTGGTGTTTGTGTCTTTTCCTTCCACGTGTGTTCAAGCACCATCTATACTTCTAACGAACCTTTACTCTCATGTGTAAGTAGTTGATTGCACTTCTCCATCATTTTCTTGAATTGTGGCTTGCTACCAGATATGTGGTGTATTATATGCAATTCGTTGAAAAAATCACATGCATACAACCTTCAACAACAACCCCTTGTTGTGCACCTTATCACAAAGAATGTTTGCCTATAATAGACTATATTAAATATCTTTCTTGAAATGTGTTATAAGTGGGTGTTTACTTAAAACAACTGTTGTATTAGTCTCAACCTCTGTATAATTGGGAGGGCAATAGAATTAAACCCAAGTTTTGCCCAAATGAAATTATTAAGCTTTATTTAATGTTGATGGCTAAACCACCAACTCAATAACATGCTTAAAATGTGGGCACCTTGAAGACTAAGCACAACCTCAAGCACTTATACTATAAAAATACATATTGTCCTAGAATTGGATGTTAGAGGCCATTAAAATGCCTAAGTTGAAGTTCATTGATCACATAGGGATGGTTTTGTTGTTATTGTGTGGTGCGTAAATGAGTGTTTATCTAGCCAAAAAAATTATCAAACACAAGAATAGTCAACATCTTTTAATTAAAAACTTGAAACATGTAGTATTGTTGCCACAACTATTTCATGAAACTATTTAAAATGTATCAAACCCTTATCATGTTGCCTTTTGTACGATAACCACCCATAATTAGCATGACTAAAACTTTAAGTATCATCCAACAAACCAATAATGATGGTTCACTCATTATCATCATATTGTTGTTATCCATAATTTTACAAGCCAATCATTCAACAAGTTTTGCTAAGATGATATAACCATATTGGCCCAATAAAACATACGAGCATGTGGTCAACTTTACCTCCTCTTACCCAATTTTTATTTATAATATAATATCTATCTACTTTTCAAATGCAAAAATGGTATCTACATTTACAATGCGGCCTTATATGTCAAGGGGTGCTCATTTCCCATAATGTTTAACGTGAAATCAACATGGAAGTGAACTACTAGTGGAAATCATCTTATCCATGGAAAAATGGCATTTGCAGTTATAATAACACCATATATGTCAAGGGGTGCTCATCTCCCACAATGTTTACACAATATTTGAAAACAATATGGAAATTGTGAAGTGCTACAAGAAGTATAAATAATCTTGTCCATGCTACTAGCTTTGGTAGATTTTACATTTGAAAATCTATATACCAAGGTTCTTAGATAAAAAAAAATGGTTAATCCTCGCAATTATCAATGAAGCAAACAACTTAAAATACTTGAGAGAAAGAAAGAACTCGAGAACAACAAGTTTAATATTATTATACTAGAAAATCTAGAAATAAAATAAAATTTTAGGATAGAGCTCACACACAAATATTATAAAAAAAACATGTTATTTCTTTAAATATAACTTTTACAATGCATTTCTCATTTTCATACTAATTAGATATCTATATATGAATATGTTATTTTCTTATTTTTCAACTTCGAGAAGTATAAATTGTGTTTTCTTGAATCATGTTTTAAACATTGAACTAGGGCAATTTTTTCATCCATTAGTATGTTATATTGCCCCATTATCAACACCAACATCAATTGTCTTAATTGTCCTTCCATAGTTGAATGCAAACCCCAAGAGTGAGCGTGAAGTAAGAACTATGAAGTTGGGTTGAGAATGTTGGAAATATTGAGGGGGGGGGGTGAATCAATATTTCTCTTTTTCTTACAATTTAGTATCAAATCCATTAAATCACATCAAAGGAACAAAAGATATATATAAACAATATATTTATATTAGAAGGGAAGCTACAACTTTTGGTTTTACCAACTACAATTGGAAGGGCTACAACCCCAGGTTTACCATCTCCTACTAGAAGGAGGCGACAACTCCTGAAGGAAGCTACAGATTCCTTCCCTAGCACAACCTTGCCACCTATAGAATAAAGGATACAATAAAATCTTCTTGGGCTCTCATACCAAGGACAATGACCCAATTACAACAACATTCAAACAACTTCAGTTTTCCCCCTTTTTCATATCCAATATATAATTTGTAGACAATTCAACAATAAATGCATACTCAAGATCATCAAAACCACATGTGCTCTTACTTTGTCCTTCAACTCAACAACTTTATCCCAACTTTCTTTGAGATTTCAACAAGGGTTGTTTCTTGCATCTAGACTCCTTCGAAATATCAAAGTTTGCATAAGAACATCAAAGGTTTGCTACAAATCATATATCCAAGTCTACTTCAAAACATCAAAGGTCTGTTACAAGTCAAATCCTACTCTCAAAGTCTACTTCAAAACAAAAATTAGGGGTTGCTCCCAAAAAATCTGCTTTAGAACATATATCAAGGTCTTCTCTCGAAGGTATGTTTTAGAAAAAGTACCAAAGTTTGCTCCAAGATTCAATTTTATGCCTCAACTTCAACACTAACATAAGCTTCATACATGTCTCAAACATTACTTAGAAAAATGCTTCAGATGTGCCCTAACCAGGCCCGAATTCATCTTAGAGAGTTGCCTGAAGACAAATATGAATTCAACCTTAGGCATAGGTATGTAATGTGCCTCAGGCAGCCCAAATTGGGCCTCAGAAAAAATTCCCTAAATCAAGGCCAAATTAGGCCACAAATAGGCTAAGTTTAAACCTAAGAAAATTTGAATTCGGGCTTCATACCATCCTTAAAATAGTCTTGAAAAGGACAAAAAAATCCTACTTCAGGAACTCTGAATCAAGGCTCAAGAAGACTCAAACGAAGCCTCATATGTCTCCTTCAAAGATCGAAATTTTCCACAAAATGGGTCCAAGAATAGCCTAGAAATATCCACTGATCTACCTGAGAAAGTGTTGAAGTTGGTCTTTTCCCAGTGAAGAAGAAACACCAAAAGAAATATGGAAATCAAGTTAAACAACCCTTCTTGAGACTTGACCTTCTCTAGATCTTCAAAATAGCTTAGGCCACAAACTTATTTTTTTGTAGCTCCTTAAATCACCTGAATTCCATGCCCTTTGATTTTCCATGAGAGGATATAGGATGAGCTCTTAATTGGGGCTGACCTGAGTGGACACGAGTATTTTCACTTGAAAAGGCAATTTTATATGGATCTGACCTGAAGGAAGAGATTTGACCTATTTAGAGGGGGCTTGGAATACTTTAATAAAAATCAAATTTTGTCTTTCTATAATCTTCTTTCAAAACTGATTAGGACACATGAATTTAGGTCAAATTAAATTATAATTTTGACCTTCTTCTAGGGGCCACAATGAAGTGATAAGGTCATAAACTCTTGGGGAAAAGGGTTGGTGTTAAGCCCATCGTTGGAGCATCAAACTTCAAAAATCAATATCTCTCCAACCAAGAGGACCCATAGGGCATGACAACTATCAAATGGAATGGTGCAACAAGGGCTACTAATCTAGAGGGTCCTTGCACCCAAATTCGCCTGATTTGTGCACTCAAATCATCAAACAAATGCTGGCCCATTCACCCTTTGACATCAATGACAATTTTTCCAATAGTGAACATTGAAACATAGTTGGATAGATGACAACACGGAGAAAATAAGTTTAAACATATCGACTTCAAGTAGTGAAATAATTTTCACAACGATATTTTATAAATTTAGGTGCATTTTCTTTTTAGTTTGAACTATTCACGAATAATAATCAACAATGAAGCCTTAAAGTTGTACCTTATCCTTATAGATTCCTTTGTTTAGTGTTTTTTATGTACAATTGTGTGCAAAATGATGTTTTGAATGGCCCTTCTAACCTCAAAATGAAACAACATCTAAATTTATTTAAAAAAAAAGTTATACAAAGATGAATAGAAATATTTCTATTCTTTGTAATATAATTGTTTATAGCTAAATATTTACCAGAAACATTTCAAGTTGGAAAGATTTAAAAAAAGCATACCTATCAAAGTCATTAATGTGTGGAATGTGTTAATTCAATTTAAAATACAATGAAATAAAAGTATATTGATTGAAATGCTTTATAGATTTTATTAAAAGTTACAATTTGAAGAGAAACATTTCTTCTTACTTTACATTGCTTAAAAAGACAATAGATTTTAGTCAACAAAAAGTTATGATGTAAAATTTATTTAATCATGTCGTAGTATATGAGTCATATTTCTATGAAAATATTGTTGATATATGATACATTACGCAACGTGATTGGTTAATCTCATTTGATCAAGTTGTTTTAAGCTTGATTTGTGTTTATTATCTGAAAAAATGTCCCAAGAAAACAACAATAACCCTTCATATTGTAAAGTAATTGAATAATTATTGAACATTTTTTTTTTTTACTAGTGACCTTCCACTATACATCTATCAATAATATCTTACTTGAAATTCTTTCTAATTTACACTAAATACATCATTATATTCATATAAAAATAAAAACAAAAGTGACCCATAAAGTATAGGATACTTGATTTATGTGTGATGTAGTTTTTGTTAAATATTAGGATACTTGATTTATATGTGATGTAGTTTTGTTAAATTCTAAAGGTTTAGAAAAACCAATTACAAAGATTACACTATCCAAAAAAGTGTCGAAATTTAAATGAGTCTCACGCAATCGTAATTTTTTTTGTTACAAGAATGGTTATGGGTTTATATTAGAACTGTGGCTAAAATGCCTTTCATCAGTTACAATAATTCAGGCCAAGCCCATGAACTTTCTTCCACCAGATGATCAAAGGCCCCAAGATTTGGGTGCCAATGTTTCTTACTTGGAACTAGAGAATCTATTTCCGTTATTTTCCCTATTTTATGGACACAAACAAACTGATTTAGTATAATGCAATAAAACATGAGAACAAGATTATGGAATGGAGTCCCACTCCTCGACCCCATCTCTCAAGAGAGAGCCAACTGCAAAAGGCATCGCTCTATTGGCTTCCGAGTCAACATCCTTATTGTTCTACCTCAATACATGAAAGAAATTAACAGACTAAAGAGATTTCACCAAAAGTCTGATTCTTGACACCACTCTAGCTAATCTAAGATTAGTAGGAGGAGAATTATCCACTATGACTTTAATAATGGATTGAGAATCTCCGATAACATTTACCTTTATTAAACCAAGGGCCTTGACTTGCTTGAGACCTTAAAGAAGTGCCAAGGCTTCAGCTTGGATACTAGTGGAGTACCCTATTCCCCAAGCAAAGTTAGTCACAATTCTGCCTTCCTTGTTCTTTATAACTCCTCCTGTCCCTGCCATACCAGGGTTTCCTTTCGCTGCCCCATCAAAGAACAAGGTATGCTTGGATTCCCTGGTGATCCATTCTGATAGTTCATTCTCCTTCCCTCTGAATTGCCATTCTTTTTTTTCCTTGTGATGTCTTATTTCTCGAGAGAAATGGAGATCCAACGAAGCGCCCCAATCTAAGTCCTGCTGACTTAGGTTCAAATCTAACAAATGCTCACCCAAACTTTCTTTCCATTGACCTTTTATCTTGGTTATGATGAATTTCGGATTTTTCCCTTCATCTTTGAAAACTCTTCTATTTCTCTCAAGCCAAATTTGCCAGCAGATAAATTTTGGTAAGGAGAGCCAAGCAGCCTTAAAGCTTTCATTCTTTGGAAGTGTTTCTGGATAAAAATTTCGCCAGGTTGCAAATAAATCAGAGATAGAAATTTGTAAGATGAACAATCTTTTCCAGTGGCTCAAGAGGTTTTGCCAGATTTCTACTTCACACAGTTGTAATTACAACCTCCATTATATTCATATAAAAATAAATATAAAAGTGACCCATAAAGTATAAGATACTTTGATTTATGTGCGATATAATTTTTGTTAAATATATACTTGATTTATGTGTGATGTAGTTTTTGTTAAATATAAAAATTTAGAAAAAATTACACTATCCGAAAAAAAGTGTTGAAATTTAAATGAATCTCACACACTAATAATTACAACCTCCACTATTAAATAAACTAATCTTCTATATATTAATTCTACATAAACGCAAATTAACCAAATAAACATTAAAAACCAAAAATATAATAAAAATTATAAAACTTCTCAAAACACCCAAATTAACAAAGTAACCATATAAAAAAACAAAAATATCATATAAAAGTGAAAATTATAAAACTTCTTCGATGAATTCTTTAATGATTATTAATAAAGTATCCTTTTTCCTCCTTAGGAGGTAAGTTAGTGATAACACCACGTTTTGTGATGGGTGCAAGTTATTAGTTGTGAGGATTTTGGTGCAAAAGGTTTTGGGTTTAAATATTTTTTTGGGCAAAGGATTTTGGTTCTTAAAATTTTGGGTTCAAATTTGTGGCGACAAACAGTGTAAATAGATTTTCGTTTAAATTAAAAAATAAAATTAATTGTTTGATAAATTATTTTTATTGAATTTAGGTTTCTGTGATCTGTATCAAATTTTGAAGATTTTTCTTCGAAAATTACAAAGATATTTTTGTCAACGTGTTTCAAACCAATCAGTGTGGTTCATTGTCAGGACAAGTTGAATGAGCGGTGGTTGCTTTGCACATTAAATAAACAAGGCAGAATATCCAATGACCCAATTTTATTAGACAAGGTAACGGCTAAAATGACAACAACTAGATTTCCTGGTCAAATCTCGCTGTTGTCATTTTAGCCGTTACCTTGTCTAATAAAATTGGGTCATTGGATATTCTGCGTTGTCTATTTAATGTGCAAAGCAAGATCTACTCATTCAACTTGTCCTAACAATGAACCACACTAGTTGATTTGAAAAGCGTCGACAAAAATATCTCTATATGATTTTCACCAAAAAATCTTCAAAAATTATTTTAAATTCTCAATTTTCACCAAAAAAATCTTCAAAAATTATTTTAGTATCCTAATGTTAAAATATCATTTTATTTTATATATAATAAATATAAAATATAACCTTAAATATATTACTATAAATAAAACATACATACATAAAATGTAAATTATCAGCCTAAAAAACTTAAAACTCAACCTCAAGCAACCTCACGGGAAGTGTGGTCGACGTTAGCAGAAGTTTCTCGATTGTCCTAGGCAATAGTTGCCACAATAGAACTTCCTGTAAAGCACTTTGTCTGAGAAACGTGCGAGTGTTCAAAATTACGGTGTCTCTGAGAAGCAGGCGAGGAAGTAAGGGCAAAACAGGGCAAAACATTGTAGTGGAAAGAATGGCGGGTTCCAATGGTCCAGATTGGGACGGGCTTCTGAAATGGAGCCTCTCTCAATCCGACGGAACGCAATCTACACGGCAGTTGAGGTTAGTCTTCTTCAAATAGTGTACCAGGTCACATCATTATCTTCTAAAGTGCATGTGTGCCAAGTAAAATATATGCCAAAATATAAGTTGTCTTCTATGACTTTTGCGTTGTTCCTGAAACGCTTTGTGTTTTTGTTGGATTCGCAGTGTTGTTCAGGAAAAAAAACATAAAATGGAAAACTGGGGTTTTTAATGGGATAGGTTAAAATATAGATGCATACTTGTTAGGGTGTCATGAGATTTGAATTTAGGGATCATTTGCATAGGTTCACAAGTTAAGATAAGATTTGAAGGCAATTAGTTTAATTTCTAGCATAATTTTGCTGAGCTGATATATTTTTTTAGTGGTCAAAGACCCTTTTCTGCCAGAAACCTTTGGTTTATAACCTGCGTCCGAAGAGTGTGATCTCGTGACCTTTTTAGGGCCCTTTCCTAGTCAAGTGCTATCTCGTTTAATCTATGATTGATTTTTGATTTATCGAAAGAAGCCGTTCATGCACTCATGGGACTTTCGAGTTCCACCAAAATCACCAGGATGGACGTTGCTTCATCAATTTGTCTAGGACAAACTGCGAGGCTAAGTGAACTTTGAGATAACACAAGATAACACATCAAAAAGGTTGTATTAGCACCCTAATGTATGTGAAGGACAAAGGTATTGTACGCATTATATTTTGTACACAAGAAAAACATCACGAAATCAGTTGCGTAGGAAGTGGGATCTTGTTTCATGTATATATCTTGTAATCCCATTTTAGGGAGTGTGAAGCATTTTCCAAGTCAGATGGGACGATGGTCTCAACCATAGTTTAATTTGGGTGCCAGTTTTCTGAGGAAGACTTTCGCATTTGCTTAAGGAACCTCATATGCCCCATTGAAGTTTCCCCATGGGTCCTTTCTCTTGGGAGAAAAAAATGAGTAGCATAAGGCTTTCAATAACCAAAATTACTTGTGCAAGATTGTGACAAAACCCCATAAAAAACAGTATAATTTGGCAATCAGGGTGGAATTTATCCCTGCCAATTGTTAATGGTGTATTTCTTACACCTATTACATGTTCTCTTACACCTCTTACCTCTCCTTTCACATATCCCCTTACACTGCACTTAGACATTATCACACCTCACAGTATTGGTTCCTCTACATGGCATATTAACTTCATGTAGAGTCCATCACTTAGGGCTCATTAATCTACCTAAGATATAAACACACCATGGTCAGACAAAGAAGCTCCCAAGTTACCATGACTAGTTATGACCATGCAAATGATCTTCCCCTAACACCCCACTACAATGAACATTTGTAAAGTCCTTGCAATTGTTCATGCCGCAATATGTCCAGTTCCAAGTGTCTTTTGCACCCTTTCACTAGTTCAGGTTTTGGCAAGCCTATCTTTATTTGACTTGTTTGTTTTGACACCAAACAAATCTCTCGGCACCTCATTTGTTCAAACGATATCACTTTGTATTTATTGACTTCTAAATTTGTCACTTGTGTTGTTGACTCAATACAATGATTTCTAATTTATTGTGTATGTGCATCCTCTTGTCTTCTTTCTTGGATTAGCCAAGAGTTCAAAACTCTACCTTGGATCCTTGGTGCATTATGTTCTAGCATTTATTATTCTTTGAAGTGTTTAACCTATGTACCCCCATCTTGTTGCTTGTGATTAATTGTTGGACCTGTGTACCTCCATCTAAATACTTGTGACTTGTTGGTCTTGCAACCACTAGGTAATTCCATACAAAGTTAGCTTCGAGTCTTAAAATACAATGATTCGATTGCAAAGACTGTCAAGACAAACTTGAGACTTTTTGGGGACTAAATTTGTCACATGGACTACAAACTCAAGATGCCTTGACTTTAAAATGACCATCAAGAAGCCTTGACTCTAAAATGTTTGTCATGTCTTTTCCCTTAAAGTATGACATTGAGGTCTATAACTACTGCCCTCTCCCAAAAATCTTGTCTTACCAATATTTAATCTGAGATTTTAAAACTTCATTAGGACAACAATCAACCCAAGATTTCCATTTTGACAATTTGTCTTGCCAAATGCGAAGTATTAATTTGGGAGAACCTACATAAGCCACCTATGAAATTGTCTCCAATTACCATACTTCAAGTTTAGACATAAATGGCATCTCCAAATTGTTAAAGAAAAACTTGTATGTAGCTAATGGTTGGACAACACTTTAAATGCTTTGCCCAGTGTAACCAATGACATTGAATTTCAACTTTGTATGGACAAGTTATGGTGAAAAGATTGTCTAGTGCTCCTAAAAAACAAGATACTTGAAAAATTAGTAGGGTCTTTTTTTTTCTTTGGCCTTTTATACCCATATGAATATGTGCTAGAAACAAGGGAAGACTCCAAATTACATTTTAGTTTGATTAAATTTACATTAAGCTTTAGAAATCCAAAACAAATAAGTTCTTTTCTTTGGAGTTTCTTGCTCTCTTATCCACTTTACATGCAATGCTCCATTGAGGGTCTTTGTATGCTCAATAGGCACTAAACTCTTTTGTAGTGCCATTATCAATCTTCCATACTAACTTTGATTTGAAGAAATAGTTGTAGCCTCTAGAACTTACATTGTTGCATGGGAACAACACCTCGCAAGCAGTGATGGAGAGAAAAATGCATAATTCTTTTTTGCTTAAAGACTTGATTTTCCTCTACATCACATGGTCATGGAAAGAAAATCTTGTTACTTTGATTAATAACACATGAATGTTACTACTTCATTGCCATTATGGATTTCTATAGGCTAACAAGAACCCCCATTCATTGCATAAATAGAAATTGCAAAATGCTTCACCTAGAAGACCTTCAAAATGGAATGGATGTGTAGTTGCTTTCTCACTATTCACATAGATGAACATCTCAACACCATTGGATTCACTTGCTCTATTGAGGTTCACCTTCCATCAACGTTATTCATCATCAACTACAATGCTTACACTTGGTTACATAGGCCTTCTCCTTCAATAGTGATAATCTTTAGCAAACAACAACATTCATGGCTCTCATAATTCTCAATTAGAACATAAACTAGAGCTTATCAAGCAAACAACACTTCACAAAATTGACACAACAACCTACACTTTCCACGACTAAAATTACAAATTTCTCTTGCATCAATATCAAACATATGTGCTCTCATAAAGAAAGGGTGGCAACATTCTCTCAATATCCAACGTTCAAATTTGATAAATTGCAATGCCATGAATCACATTTTTCACATGCTTTTATACTTCATATTGACATGGATTTGATACCACATGTTGGCATGATGGTGCCCTTCTCACAACATAGCATGAAGAAGGACAAGAAAGAGAAACAAGAGAAACCTCAACACCCTATTTATTAATTGAATTTTCACTAAAGAGGCATATGAATACAAGTATTTAAATTTTATATAACCCACGAGTCTTTGGTCCCTTCACCAATATGCTACCTTTGGTGGGATTCCTCCATGCTAAGTGTTCATGGCATGTTCCTCTATTACATGTTCTCTTACGTGTCTTACATGTTCTATTATACCTCTAAGATATTCCCTTATACCTCTTACATATTATGACACCTCACCTTGTTGATTCCTTTGCATGGCATATTAACATTATGAAGAATTGATGAGATATCAACATTATTTAGAATCTTGACCCATGACTCATTAATCTACGTAGGACTTAAACACTCATTGACCACATAAATAAAGTCCTAAGTGACCTTGAGTAGTTAGGATCATGTCAAATGATCATTATTCCTAACGCTATTTTTCCAAAATTGCTTGGGAGTTACACTTGGCGTCATCCCTTTTTTGACATGCATCTCAGGTGGGGTAGATTATAATGACAATGGAACTTTGGTAAGCTTTGTCTGATGAGATGAATATGATTATATAAATAATATAAAATGAAATGCTATGTGATTATGTAAACAATATAAATGTGTAATTGCAAAGGTTATTTGCATTAGTGAATTAGATGAATCACAACTGTTGGTCTCAAATGATGTTGAGATTTAATCTCGACTGTCCATCTCTTTGGAGATTAATGTTGTGGATTTAGTCAATAACTCAAACTTATAAATGGAAGGCTAGGCTAAGGGAGAAGACATATATTTGAGGACAAGATAGCGAGATAGTGAGATCTCAATGATTGGGTGGAGGACTTTCATTCAAGTGTGTAGGGTTCAAGGAAGAGTGCTAGGGGTAGCAAGGGAGATGGATCTAGATCAACTAGCAATTTGATGGACAATCCTATAGAGTGTTTGATCAACTAGATCATTTCCAGGTTTTTGTTGTATTTGTGTCTGTCCTAAGAGGGCCATTATTTTAGGAAGGGAGCCCTTGTATGATGTAGATTATTATTAATGAAACAACATATTTTGAAGGGCATAAATCTTGTGTGCATGCATTTGAGATTGGTGTTTTAATTTGCTTATGTTATTATCTTTTTATCTATGTGTTAAAATCTCAACTTTGCTTTTTATTCAATAGATCCGTGTAATAATTAGCTAGGTTGTTGGGGTTAGAGAAAATTAACATGGTATCATAGCATAGTCTATAAGAAACCGATTTATGAGTTTGCACATAGGGGCCAAATTTGGTACACAATAGTAGCAGTGGGCGAAGTATGTGCAACAATCGGGACATACAACTATAGGGCCATAGGCACAACTGAGTGCAGGTCATTGGTGCAGAGAGTTAGTCATATGTGTGACAAGACTACAAGTAATAAGGAAGATTTGGATGCACAACAAAAGATAACTACTGTACAAAAGGACCATACACAAGCTGTACATTGTCCAAGCAGATAGACTTCAAACTTGTATTCAGCTGATAGTTGAAGACAAAGTCACCAAAAACAGTGTGTCGCCGCAACCGCCCAAGGAAAAGGTCGTTGTCGTTATCTAAAAAGTGCGTTGAGGGCAGGAAAATAAAGTCACCTGTTAGAGTTAAAAAGAAAGTTGGCCATACACAGCTGCAAAAGAGCACAAGCTGTTGTGAATTAAAAATTTCGGGCTGTGCGCTAAGTTTTGTAGTTGTCAGGAAATCGTGAAGGTACAATCGCTAAGTGACAAGAAAGTTGTATGTAGCTATACAAACGACAAAGTAGAAGGCATCATACAAAAGGTATACTTGCATGTGTGCACGGAAGTGTGGCTGCCAGAAATCCATATGTGATCATATGGATATGGAAACCTTTGTGTTAATGTGTGTGATTTCCATTGAATATTTTCAGTTTAATTGAAAATTTGCTTGTAAGAATTATCTGTGCAAGGTTAAAACCTACACATCATAGAGGGAAATCATATGAGTAAACAAGGCTTGGGGATTGTTACCCACCAAATTGGGTAGCCCTATAGGATTGACTCCCCCACAACTCTAGTTTGAAGTATTATTATGCCCTTAACAATTAAGTATTGTTCACTTTGGTGCATCGAAGGTTATTGTCTCCAATGATTGGTTGGTTTCCCTTGAGTTTGAGATGGTTTTCCACAAAGTAGTGGAGGCCTTGAGGGCACACTATTCCACTCCTACTCCACACAATGCCTAGGCCATACTACACTTTCAGAGAGCATGATGACTAGAAAATGCAACATTACTCTTCTATAGTAGAGCATTGGGCACTTTGATGATCTTGGTATTTGATGAACACTCTAGAGTACCCTCAAATGCCAACGTTGAGCTCTTCTTGCTTAACATTGAGGATTCTTGATGATGTACCAAGTAGACCCAACACGTCCCTAGGCTAGCCTTTGTTAAACTTTCCTGAACCTAGCACCTGATATTCAGTTCAACTTCACAACAATTAATCACTGAACAAATACACAACCAGATTCCTAACACAAAAAATATAGTGGAAGCAAATATTACTCGATCTGAATCAAACACGCATAAACATATCTTTGCCCAATCATTAGTTCTTCATTAATAAATTAATCCCAGAACCTACTTGGGCTCCCATACCAGGGATAGTGGTCCAACTGAGAAAATACAAAACTGATTACCAGCCTCGCTAAACTCTTTCAGACCCAACACACGTTCATTGAGAAGCCTCTCCCAATCTTGTGCTACTTGTGTTTTCTCCTCACCTTAGCCTTACCTTTATAACTTTACATTGAGTCAAAACCCCGACCCTAATCTCAAAGTGATGGATGGTCGAGATTAGATCTCGTCTCACGTGAGGTTGACGACTAAGATTAAAACTTAATCACTAAATTAAATAATTTATGTTATCTAAGTTTTTATTTTAGCTCAATAAGCTAACATATAATTATGTGCCTTTTCCTAAGTTTAAACTTAGGCCAAGTTACATCAACAAATATTCTAAGATGATATGTGGGTGACTTCTGCACGCCTAGACACAAGGCGTGTGCAGAAGTACCAGCCTGAGCTACAAACTTCAACAACCTTGACACTACTTGATGGGCATTGCTTTAATCTGGGCCCACATGATGTTGATCATCCCTAGGATGATTAGGGAAGGATTTCATTACTTGATGGAGCCCTAACTTTGGAGAAAGGGTACACTACGTTGTCTAGATGGCATCCATGGAGATGATAAGGGGCACCCAAAGTTGGCTTTTGAACACGTGGAGATGTTTTGGAAATTGATTTGAGGACCCTTCCTCATTGAGGTTGATCATGATGCTTAGAGACACATCCAACCCTTCCATTATGCTTTTGGAGCATTTTGTGCCCTAAAAGGGCATGGCATCATGGTTAGAGAGGCGTTACAGTTTTTATTTTTAACTCAATAAGCCAACATATAATTATGTGATTTTTCCTATGTTTAAACTTAGGCTAAGTTACATCAACAAATATTCTAAATTGATATGTGGGCGACTTCTGCACGCCTAGACATAAGGCCTGTGCAGAAGTACCTGCCTCAGCTACAAACTTTAACAAGCTTGACACTACTTGATGGACATTGTTTTGATTTAGAGCCCACATGATGTTGATCATCCCCAAGATGATTAGGGAGGGCTTGTATTACTTGATGGAGCCCTAACACTAGAGAAAGAGTACACTACATTGGCTAGATGGCACCCATGGAGATGACACAAGGTACCCAAAGTTGGCTTTTGAACACATGGAGATGTTTTGAAGCTTGATTTGAGGACCCGTCCTCAAATCGATGCTTAGAGACACATCCAACCCTTCCATTGCACTTTTGGAGCATATTGAGCTGTAAAAGGGCATGACATCGTGGTTAGAGAGGCCTTACAGTTCACACGTGGGAAAATGTTGGCATAGTTTATTTGTTGAGCGATTCAGTTGGCTTGTAACCCATTTACTTTATGTCTACTCAAAATTAAACTTGTTTAGGGGCTTTTAGTTGAATTAATGGAAGTAGACCTCCTATAAAAGGAGGATGACTCCATTCATTTTCTCAACGTCATCTTTGTGGATTTCATCCTCTTTAGAGGAGCTTAACTTAGCCTTTGTACTTTTCTACTTGTGGAGATGTGATCTTTAGTGGAGCTTTTGCTATTGGAGAATAGTGTGTGTATTAGAGACATCTTTTTGGGATTGAAAGAAGGCATTTTCTTGGAAAATTTGTGAGTATTTATTGCATATCTTTTATAGTTTTACATGTAATGAAATATTGCTATGGTTTTCTATAGTTCCTTGTCTAAATACAATTTTTTATTGGAAAGTCTTGATGAATTATTGCATGTTAAATCTAATTTTCTTTGAAATATCTAGAAGACCTCCTAGAGAGCTTTTCTTTTAGTTAATTTCTCCCCTCGTAAAAGAATACTTAAGGTTTGAAAGTGAAAACTAGGGTTTTCTTGCTTACTCCATGCATGGATTTCATATCTCTAAAGTTTAGCCCCTAAGACTCCATCACTCAAGTAGGGAAAGGGTTTGGGATCCTAGTGATGATCAAAACTCATTAGTTTTTTTTTAAACTTTTTCTCCTTTTCCAACTTTTTCAACCCTCTAAAACAAGGTGCTAAGGTTAGGGCAAGGGTTGAATTCAACTAGGGCTTGAGGAATGACAATTTTGGAGTTGATTGGGCTGGTTTTCACCTTGATTGACTTCACATGCAAAATTGAGCTTGTTTCTTGGTGAAAAGTGGCTCGTTAGGGTTGATGTCATCAACCCTAGGCAATTTAGTGCCCTAATAAAACCCTAGTTTTATGCAAGGCTTCAACTTAGGGCTTGTTTGAAGGCTTACCATCTCCTATTGTTGATAATATATTTAAGTGAACATTTTCCTTGTGTTTGCATGCCTAGATGTATTGTTGTTAAGCTACTTCTTGAAACCCTGGGTATCAAGCACCTTTTTTATGGGCTTTGCATATTGTATGTTGTTTCTTTTGTTAGAGAATTGTGCCTTAATCCATAGAAGAAGTACCTTGTCTAGCCATTGGGAAGTCTCCTGTGTGGTGAAATTCCACTAAAGAGTGGGAGGTGGAGTGCTAAGGTGACCGTGGCAATCCTCTTGTTGTTGTATCTTAGTGTGGCTCTTGCTCTGTGAGGCCTCTCACAAGGCCTGCTAAATTTTGAGTCAACATGGGTCAAGGTTTGTAGGAAGGCATGAGTGACATGGGAGAAGAGTATGCTAAAAGGTGTTGGGGGAGTGAAGAGAGAAGCACACAATTCATGCCTTCTCTACAAGATAAAGAAACATTCCTTGTAGTGAAGGCGGCGATGATAAGAGCTCTAAAGAAGTCTTGGGAAGGGTTCCTTCCCTTTGGGGACTTTGGCAAGGCTTTCTAGTTGACTCATTCCCCCCTGCATCTCTATCCTCCCTTCATTCTTCTTCTATCTCAGAGGTCTTTTATGTATGACTCAGAGTCATGGTGAAAATAATCGTTTTGCTTTTACGCACTTCATCTATATTGTCTTTTCAAGGTGAAAAGTAAGGGGGAGTCTAATTCGTGATGATTTGGAGCTTCTATGGCTCTATCCATGGATCTGTCATTAATTTCAGTTGATGGATGTATTGAACTGACTGTCATTGGTCGACTCTTGGTAATACATATTTTGGTTGGTTTTGGTCGCTTGGTTCTTTTATTTTGGTGGATTGTTGTAAAGATTCTGCATTGTGCAAGCATTTATGAGTTCAACATCTGGTTTTCTGAGCTAACTTTGAGTAAGATCTGGAGCAATTTTCAGCCTTGCTAATTCTTTCATTTCTTCCATATTTTTTGTTCTCTCTCTCTCATGTGTTTCGGCTGACCCCACATCCCATGGATTATGCATTGATCATTGGGACCAAGTTTATCATTCAACAGTTGCTCATTTACTTGATGGTATAGATGTATATCTGTTGTTTTAGGGCAAAATTCTTTTAGATCTGCAAGCTGCATATGCAGATCAGAATAAAAAAATATGCGGAATTCAGACTTTGGGGCAGATACCAGAGAAGTGGGAAGTTAGTAGATTTGAGTGATTTGGATTTTGATATTGAATGGTTCAGATCTGATTTGGTAAGGTAACCCCCTGGATTCAGTATACATTTGTTCAAAAGTGAGAGAATAGTTGTGGATGACAGCAGCAGTTATCCTTGTTAGCTGCTGGAGACTCTTTGAGTACCCATTCCCCAAAGACTGCCATAGGGGATAAAGAACTGAACATTATAAACTTTATTCCAGTTCCAATTGGCTTTTTGGGTCAATGTATTTTCGAAGTCACTGGAATCTCCTTTGGGGTGTTTGGTGATCCATCTCTCAACCCATGTATATGTTGCCCCATCTAGGTGCTGAAGGGCGATGCGCAACTTAACCTCTTGGTTATGAATGCTTTGCACTCAATTGGCTAACTATATCTTGCTCAATTGTGTGTGTACTTCAATATAACATCCAAAATCATACTTGGGGATTTTCATTTGAAGGTTGTATCAGAACTTTGCCCCATCAAGCTTTCATCCTCCCCAAGGCTGTCTAGAGTGATATGTGAAGAACCATCATTGAATGGAGGGTTTCAATTTCATGCCTTCATCACTGACTCAATTTCAGTCTTGTGTGTTCATCGTTGAGAACAAATCTTTGATTTATCTCTTCGTCACAAATTCATTTTGTTTATTTTTCACCTTATTATTTTCATTTCCTACTTATCACTCTTGGTTTTAACTTTTTAAGTGACGTCCTTGCTTGACTATTTGCGTAAATCTCAACCCAGAAGCTTTGATACCAACTTTCAGTGTGCTTATACCCGAAATGGCACTAATGCTGCAACAATTTAAATAACTGGAACTAACAACAAAATGTAAGATAGCAATAAAACTCAAATAACTTAACAACAAAATAACAAAAAGTTTGGGTACACCTGCAAACCCAAGGGTGGATTTCAAATTGCACCTCCAAATATGGATTGTTGGAGGGAAACTCTTCCAAGAAACTTTGTTGAATGTATTTTTTAAATGATGAGAGGGGTGGGAGGAACCCCTATCTATATCAAAAAGAGAGAGAAATTGAAACTTTAAGATTAATTTGGAGCATGCCGGTGGCGATCAAGGCTCTAGGGTTCAACAAAGAGTGTGATAGAGGGTAACAGGTCCCCATGAAAGCACAGGGAGGAGGGAGCTCCACTCCCTCCTACAGTAACGTAGTTGCAAGCAGGGGAAGAGCAGGGACTAAGAACAAGCCTCCACAACCTTTGGAGGTCAAGACAAAAAACATAGAAACTAAGAAGGCGAAAGGCAGCAAAACCCATGCAGAACAGGGGACCCACAAAGAGAACCGACAGGGATCACATGGCAAACTATGCCATTATATGCAAATTTATGGGTATCTGGCCGTCAGAGAAAGCGTTGTACACTTGGATAAAATACAACTGGAAACCAGAGGGGGAGTTAAATATACATCTTGGATCCAAGGGTTTTTTTACAGTGGTATTCACGAACATGGAGGACAGAGATAGGATTTTTGAAGGAGGACCATACTTCTTTGCAGTTGCTGGCCTCTATTTGCGGCCATGGATGATGAACTTTGTGCCAGAATGAGAAACCTTCACTTTGGTACCGGTATGGATTAGACTCTACTCCTTACCTTTAGATTACTGGATGCCAGAATCTTTAAAAGCTATAGGCAATAAATTAGGTCATTTCTTAAAGATTTCAGAGGCAACTCTATGAGGAAAATATACCTCCTATGCTCGTATCTGTGTGGAGATGGACCTATCAGGAGCCCTTCCAGATGAGGTCATTCTAGAAGTCTATGACGAGGAATAGGTTCAAATAGTTGACTATGAACATATCTCGTTTAGATGTCACAAATGTCATGAACATGGGCACCTATCTAAACACTGTCCTCTTAATAGAAGGGAGGAAGATCTAAACATCGGTAAAAGGAAAGATCAGACAGGTTTCACCAAAGTCGGAGGAAAAGGAAAAGGAGGGGGAAGGAAGACACAAAAAAACCCTACTGTGAAGGATAACAAAACAAGAGGGCACAACAGTTTTGAGATCTTAGGAGAAGACGATGTAGATAAAGGTGATCAAAAGAGGACAGAGAATCAGATAGAAAGGGGGAAAGGAAAAGAGACCAACATGGAGTTCACTCAGGAACATAATGAATACACGATAGACCCTTTGAGTAACATGGAAATAGAAAATGACCATGTTATGACTCAAAGTGAAAGTGGCACAGAGGACCAAGACTTACAAGAGATCCTGGAAAGGGAGAACCTAGAGCTGGAAAAGTTTCTTGAACAAGGAGGAAATCTGGGAATAAACTCCATACCTCATGAGGACGTTGACAAGGTAAAGCAGCTATTCCTTAACAAATCACATCAAACAGCTGCAGGAGTCAAAAGAGGACATGATAACCAGGAAAATAAAGGGACCTCCACAATAGGATTAATAACAGGAAAATTAACAAAAAAACCCAGGGAAGAGGAGGGGAAGAAAAAGAAAGAACTACTGCTGGAGTGTGGCAAACTCATGATTGACTCAGGAAGGATGAAAAACCTTTGCAGTTACTCCTTTAAATCCCCACCTCAATGAAAATCACAACCTGGAACATTAGAGGACTAGGGAGTAGAAGAAAACAGAGGAATCTAGGTAACAGAATCAAAGAGGAAAAACCTGACATAGCATTGATACAGGAAACAAAATGCTCTGTGGAGAAGATCAGAGAAAAACATAGCAAATGGTTAAATAGATATGAATACCTTGAAGTTAAAGCAAATAAATCTGTTGGTGGCATTCTCATTCTATGGAATCCACAGAAATTTGGTGTGATTGATGTGGAGGCGTCCAGACATCACCTCTCTTTGATTTTCCAACCGGTGGGTGATAGGCAATGCTACATGATCACCAATGTCTATGGTCCTCAGCCAATGGAGGACAAACTTCGACTCCTCACCACTTTGGAGGATATGAAGAAAAGATACCCAGCTCTACCCTAGATTCTAGGACGTGATTTTAACATGACAAAATCACTCACGGAGAAGAAAGGAGGTACTAGAACTCTTGGCAGGGATTTAGTTGCCTTCCAGAACTTCATCACCAATATGAAATTGGTTGACATGGAAACCAACAATGGAATCTTCACTTGGAATAACAAAAGGGGCGACCCTACCCAAGTAGCCTCAAAATTAGACAGATTCATTATCTCAGAGGAACTTCTTCTCAAGGGAAGTGGCTTGAATGCGCTCATCCTACCTTTTGGAGGTTTAGACCACTGGCCTATTCAATTGGAAGCTTCTCTATTTGGTAAGCTGAGGAACTCCCCCTTCAGGTTTGAGAATGCTTGGCTCACACACTCAAATTTCCTCACAAACATTGAAAAGTGGTGGAAGGAAGAGCTACCCCTTAAAGGTACAAAGATGTTCCTTCTGCACGGCAGGCACAAGCACATTAAAGGCAGGCTCAAAGAGTGGAATAAAAAAGAATTTGGCAATATCTTCAAAGCCAAAGGAGATGTGGAAAAGAAACTAAAGGAAATAAACCAAATTCTTATCATAGAAGGCTGTACAGATGAAAGGAAAGAGATGGTAGAGTCACTCCAACATGATTGGGAAAACAGATGTCTACAAGAGGAAATATTATGGAGACAAAAATCCAGAGTACAATGGATTAAGGAAGGGGAGAGAAACACCAAATTCTTCCACAGATCCACCATAGCCCACAGAAACAACAATAGAATTGTGAAACTTATAGATCAACATGGAATAGAAAGAAACACTCATGAAGAGATGGAAGAGGTTCTAGTCCAGCATTTTCAGAGAATTGCAGAGGAAACCCCGGAAGATAGATATCAGTTTACGAAAAGATTTACTTAATACATTCCTAAATTGGTTTCTAGAGATGATAATTACAATTTTAACAGACCAGTAACAGAGGAAGAGATTGAGGAAGTCATTTCAGAGATGCACAATGGGAAAGCACCAGGCTTGGATGGCTTCAATGTGGACCTTTTCAAAGCTTGTTGGAGGATAGTAAAACAAGATACTCTGGAGGTTGTGGAAGACTCTTGGAGATTTAAGATGGTCTTGAAGGCGCTTAATGAATCTTTCATAGCCTTAATCCCCAAACAGGAAAAGGCCACCTCTCCAAACAGATTTAGACCTATAGCTTTATGCAATGTGGTGTACAAAATCATATCCAAAGTAATTTCCAACCGTCTCAAACTACTCCTCCCTACCCGTGTGTCAGAGGAGCAAACAGGCTATGTGGAAGGAAGACAAATTGTTAATAACATAATTCAAGCACATGAAGTGGTTCATTCACTCAATACCAATAAACAGGCAGGGATGATAATTCAGCTGGACATAGCAAAGGCTTATGATAAACTTAGCTGGTCATACCTAAGAGCAGTACTAAAAGCCTATGGCTCTGATCACAATTGGATTAAGTGGGTCATGGCGCTAGTTACCACTGCCAGCTGTTCAATTCTTGTCAATGGCTCTCCCTCCAAAACCTTTGAGCCTACGAGAGGACTTAGGCAAGGGGATCCTCTCTCTCCTTTCCTTTTCATTCTAATGATGGAAGGGTTAGGAAGAGCAATCAGAGCTGCTAAGGAGGAAGGAAGAATTCAGGGTCTGAGACTCACTCAAGGTGGGAACACAGTGACACATCAACAATTTGTAGATGACACTATGCTGCAAGGTACACCCATAGTCAAGGAAGCCATAACATTTAAGCAGATTTTGAGTGAGTTTGCCATGTCAGTAGGCACAGAGGTAAGTCTCACTAAATCAAAGATTTTCTTTTTCAATACAGATATTTTGATTCAGAGAAATCTTTCCAGGATTTTGGGCTTTCAAAGAGAGTCATTGCCCGCGAAGTACCTGGGAGTTCCCCTCACTGACAAACCGTTACACAAGGAAATATGGGAGACTGTTCTAAAAAAGCTAAAAGATAAGATTAGCAAATGGACCAATAGAACCCTAAATTTAGCAGGAAGGTTGATTCTAACTAAGACAATCCTCCAAAGTATCCCTATCTATATGCTATTAGCCATTCCGGCGCCAACTGGTGTAATTACTAATATAAGAAACGTTCAAAGAGACTTTCTCTGGGGGAAAGGGGAAGAAAAGAAGAAATGGGCCCTAGTGGCATGGGACATGATATGCAAAGCAAAATCCCATGGTGGCTTGGGTCTTCACGACCCAGGAATTCTTAACAGAGTTTTAGGAGCCAAAATCTGGTGGAGATGGCTAAAGGAAATTGAAGCCCCTTGGGCAAAACTATGGAAGCAAAAGTATGCAAGAGATTGGCTGGAGAAAAACCTCATAAGAATGACAGGACAAGTAAAAGGTTCTTCAATTTGGAATAGAGCTTGGGAGAATAGGGCCCTAGTCCAAAATCATAGCTTCTGGGAGATCAGAAATGGAAACCTGGCCTGGTTTTGGGAGGATAATTGGCAGCAAGAGGAATCTCCGCAGTGAAGATTTAGCAGACATTCACACAGATACCATCAACAAAGGTCTAAGGAAGGTAAGGGACTATTGGGATCACTCAAGGAACAATGAGAAATGGAGAATATGGAAACTTCCAGATTACAGAGAAATGGGCAGGATGCATACTCAAGCTATAGCCCTTAACGGTCTTTTAGAAAAGAGGCAAATATTAACCTCAACCTTGGAAGATCAATTAAGATGGGGAAAGAATAAGATAGGTCTCTTCATCCTTAAAGAGACCAAAAGGATAGACACATGACTTAACTATCCAAACACTGATAAAAAGTGGAAAGAACTTTGGGAAAATCCTCATTGGATGAAAGTCAAACTTTTCAAGTGGCTGGTTCTATAGGGCAAGATTTTGACATGGGATAACCTTAGGAAAAGAGGCTTTGTTGGCCCCTCAAGATGTCACCTATGTGGACAACAAGAAGAAACCACTATTCATCTTTTGAACAGATGCTCATTCACCACAATACTTTGGCACTGGGTTGGTGATGTCTTTGAGCAGACAGACAGAAATGTAAATGACATCATTGCTACATTGATAAACTGGAGGAATTTTTTTTCGGAGAATGAGATAATAACCTCTGCCTGGGCGCTGACCCCAGGGTTCTTAATCTGGAATGCTTGGAAGGAGCGCAATAACATGATTTTCAAGGATAAGGCGAGCTCGGTGAGCAGCATTCTAAAGCTAATCCTTAAACAACTCAAAGAGTTTGTGCATATCCTGGGAGGTGTTGATATTGGAAAACTCATAGGAAAAAGAGAGGCCAGAATCCTGGAGAAGTTAGAGCTTAAGGCCCATCTCCCTCAGTGTTCTATGCAGATCAACAAGAATACCTCTACTGGAAAAGCTTCCTGGCATCCCCCTTCTCATGGTTTTTTAAAATTTAACATTGATGGGGCCTCTAAAGGAAATCCAGGTGAAGCAAGTTGTGGAGGGTCTTGAGGGATGAGGAAGGAAACATTTTGGTCATCTTCCATAGTTATGTAGGAAAAGCTTCTAACAACATGGCTGAGCTCATGCCGATCGAACTATGCTTGGAAATATTGCTCAAGCACAAAATTCACAATGTCATCATTGAGGCTGACTCGGAATTAGTCATAAATTTGGTGAAGAGGGTTAATGTTGGTGCTGCACCTGAGAAAATCTCAGGTCACTGGAGGCTTCTGCAAGTCTACCAAAGAATCCAATCACACCTAAGGGTGTTACGAACTCTTAGGTTGGTGCATGTCCGTAGGGAAGCCAACAAAGTTGCAGATTGGCTTGCTAATGAGGGGGTTCGAAACAAACATTTCGACTTGTGCTGGTGGTGGGAGGAGGTAACAGATGACAAGATGAAGAAGGAATGCTCATGCCGGGCCCTCAGTGACAGGCAACAATTTCAGGAAAATTCAAGATACGGAATCTTATCTCATGTCACTGATGAATAAGTTCACTTCAGACAGTTCATCAAAGGATATGCACTGTCAGTTCTCTAAGGGTGCATCTAGAAGCAAAGGCCGAAATCGAGGCAGTAGTTATCTGCTCACAGGTGAAGGGATTCTAGGCGAGACGAGCACCACAGAGCGACAACTCCACTCTTATGGCATTCCATGTAGGAGGCCATCCTTCCGGACAGTTTTTCCTCGTACAAGGTGGCAGAGGTCAAAAGAAGACATTACCGGGGTCAAAAACCGCTGGAGACATTCCACCTGCTCCGAGCGCCCTCTGTGGTTTTCTTGGATGACAAGCTATGCCATTCAGCTTATGATGCATGGAGGGGGGGAGAACAGTGTTTACCGCCTTCTTTGCTAGGTATTCCGCGAACTGATGTGAGGTCCGATTTGTTTTGTGGCCGTTGGATCCGGAGGAGGTTGATCTACGACCACCTTTTGGTGTGGATGTTTGTGGGCCCAAAAGGACAAAATCACCAGTGGTTTACCACCCACATCGGGTGCTTTCTAAACCAAAGTTGGTTTTTTCCAAAAGCTAGCGATTCCACTCAGGATGCTACACGTGTCGGAGGACTGGAAAAGTAATCCGCCTTCATCGCACGTTATTTTGCGTTCTTTTAAGCCGCGCGATATGGATACCAGCCGTTGGATTTGAAGTATTAGATCAACGGTCAGAGTTGATCGTGCTACTTGGGGTTTTTTTGTGGGATTAGTCTCCGCGCGAGTTACTTTTTGACCATTGGATCGCTAGGAGTCAGATCTTCGGTGGGTTTTGGGGGGCGAACTTTGTTTCCACTTGTGCGCTTTCGATTCCAGGGCAGTCCCGACTTTGTTCGTGTTTGTGTTTTGGAGGTTTTCTCGAACCTTGGAGTTTTTTCACTCTCCCTTTGTGGGAGTCTGAACCTCTGTGTTTTCACTCTCCCTTTGTGGGAGTTTGTTGTTTCTTGTGTAAGATTTGTAATTTTTCACTCTCCTAAGTTAATAGAAGGATCGTATCTTGCTTTAGCAAAAAAAAGAAACTTTAGATTAATTTACTAATAAAGTGATAAGTTTCTTATTACATAAAAGCATAGTTTTAAAAACCGCAACCAGGGATCTACCCGATCCACCTATCAAACCGGTTATTGAACCAAAATCGGAAAAACTAGACTAGTTAGATCTCAATGAACTAGTCTTTAAAAAAATACATGAAATAATCAATTTTTTATTGGATTTTTTTTTCAAGATTTAAAACCATGATTCCAAACCATTAGACATGGGATCATCAATAGGAGCTACATGAACATCATTTGGCCCAATGTATAAGGTTTCCTCAGACTCTACCACCTTAGTAGTAGTAGCAAGAATAACTAAACTAGACCTAACAGAAGCACGAGTTGGTTGAGTTGCATGACAAATGCATGCCATTGGTTGTTTTCCTTTGCTTGATTCAACTTCTAGTTCTAGTTCCATTGGCACTACAAAATTGCATTGGGATCAACCCCCCTAACTCCATGGCATCAATATCAAAATCAGGATCAAAGTCAATTGATTGAGTCTCCTCCACCCATTCTGAGGTTGGATCAATATACTCCAACACAATGGGATCTAGATCAGGGCTTTTGTTCATCAATTAGTTGCACCTTATTCAAAGGTTATACTACATGAAGACGAGATCATCTAACCGTTTTTTTTCCAAACAATTTCTCCTCTTCATGTGAATTTGCTAAAACACAGACCAGTTGCACTTACAACTAGAAGCACTGCAAATTTGGTTGAGAACTCTAACTGCAAGCTTTTGTAATTGATGACATTGGCTTCCAAATGACTCCCAGTAGTGTGCTGCAAAGAAAAATACTATAGTTAGTTCATTGTACAACAATTTAGATTCTAAGTTTGTCTAAAAAAGCAAGTACTTACACTTTGAATTGTAAAGAGTTGAACTTAAGAAAAATTGCTTACTTGGTTGATCCAAAAAGAGAGAAATTGTAACTTGGAATCGAGAATCGACCCAGTCCGCCTATCAAACCGATTATTGAACCAGAATTGGAAATACCAGACTAGTTAGATCTCAATGAACTGGTCTTTAAAAAAATACATGAAATAATCAATTTTTTTGGAATTTTTTTCAAGATTTAAAACCAGGATTCCAAACCATTAGACATGGGATCATCAATAGGAGCTACATAAACATCATTTGGCTCAAAGTCTCAAGATTCCTTAGACTCCTCTACCACCTCAGTAGTAGTAGCAACAATAACTAAACTAGACCTAACAGAAGCACAAGTTGGTTGAGTTGCATGACAAATTATTTCATTGGTTGTTTTCCTTTGCTTGATTCAGCTACTAGTTCTAGTTCCACTGGCACTACAAAATCTCATTGGGATCAACCCCCCTAACTCCATGGCATCAATATCAAAATCAGGATCAAAGTCAATTGATTGAGTCTCCACCCATTCTGATGTTGGATCAATATCAGGATCTAGATCAGGTCTTTTGTTCATCAATTGGTTGCACCTTAGTCAAAGGTTTACTACATGAAGACGAGATCATTTAACCATTTTTTGCCAAACAATTTCTCCTCTTCATGTGAATCTGCTTAAAAATAGACTAGTTGCACTCACAACCAGAAGCACTACAAGTTTGGTTGAGAACTCTAACTGCAAACTTTTGCAATTGACGACATTGGTTGCCAAATGACTATTACTAGTATGCTGCAAAGACAATTACTATAGTTAGTTCATTGTACAACAATTTAGATTCTAAGTTTGGCTAAAAAAGCAAGTACTTATAGCTTGAATTGTAAACAATTGAACTTAAGAAAAAAATATTGGAATAGCTTACCTGGTTGATCCACATCTTTTGCCATCTTTGCTAAGTTTTTGCCAAAGGCACATGAGGCCCTAGTGAAAAGATTGATTTGTTTATGTATTTCCAATTGCTTAGACGCATTAAGGACTGTGCGCTCCAAGCACTTGTACAACCCATCTTGACCTCCCCAGACTGATTTTCTCCTAGCTAAGCTCTATATGATACTTTGGGTTTAGAAAGTACCCGACTCCAAGAATTGGATGATGGAGTTGAATCTTCCATTTGTTTTCAATGATCTCCCAAATTAGCTCCTATTTACCCACTTTATCTTTGTAGGCTACCTATATCTACTCCTTTGCCTAATCCATAGTCTCATAGATGTAGCCCATGGCCAATTTTTCCCCATTCACCACCCATTCACCACCCATAATACCATAACAAGGGGCTCACCAATTTTCACAACCTTTGCAGACCTTTTCCAAAAAGAGTTGTAATTTTTTTTCTTTTGGTGCCTTTGCCATCTTGTCTATGAGCCCACTGAGGTGAATTCCACTCATGACAAGAAAACATTTTTTGCAAGTTTTGTTGCTGAGAATTGAGAGATTGCAATGTAAGTGGGTTGCAAATCTTTTAATGGCATGCCTAACAAGCTTCTTGCCCCTAGTGTTTTTCCTCATTAGGCTTAATACCCATGAGTGGTTGTAGATGTATTTTGTGATACACTATGAATGCTCTACAATGTTCTTTACCCACTTGACTTTGCGTATGTCCTCAAGCATGAGGCCTATGCAATGTGCAACACATGGGGTCCAAAATATGGTCCTATTTTTGGACTCTAGCATCTTTCCAACAAGAACATAATTTGAGCTATTATGCATGATGACCTGCACAACATTCTGCGCCCCCGCCACCACCCGCCCTTTTTCTCTAGTCATCACATCCAAAAGCTCAAAAGGTTTGCATAATTCACCCTATCAGATGCATTAATTGATGTCAACAACATGGCTCCTTGAGGGCAAGAAACAAGGAAATTAATGATAGTGCAGTTCTTTCCATTAGTCCATCCATTTGACATGATGGAACAACCTATTTTGGTCCATGAATCTCTATACTCAGTCAAATATTTTTCAATAGGCAAAATATCTCTTTTCAAAAGACTTCCCTCAAGTGATGACTAGGGCCTTTGAAGCCCTATCTCGTAGATATAATAGAGTCCCACATAGCTTGGTAATAAGGTGACCCGGCAACATTAAAAGAGATATCAGCATCATATTGTCATCTGGCAATGTATTGAAAAATAACTTCTTTGCATTAATTTTTCCAATGGTTATCTAAAGTGGGTTGAGTTAGACTTGGTTGGGAGGAGGTGGCATTAACAAAGGCAGTAGCGGGGGAAGGTGTAAAATAACCCTTGATGTTCATCCTCTTCTTACCTTTAGATTGTTGGCCTTGATTGTAAGACCCAAGAGTAGGAGGGACATAATGGAAGGGGTCATGAATATTGGTGGAAGGAATAGAAGAAGAGTTTTGAATCCCAAAGTCTTGACACCCGCTTGCTCTCTTGGCTCGCACAAGTTCCCACTTCCTTGCAATTTCTTCTTGGATAGAGGTATCGTCCTCAAACCTCTCATGCAATTCTGCCCTAATAGGCCCTAGTAGTTCATTTGGTGCTTCACATGGCTTTACATGACCTCTTATCCAGCCATGTGTTGTTTCAGCCTATGAATGCCTCCCCCCCCTCTCCAACAGATTTTTGGCAATATTTGCAGATCATTTTGCCATCAATCATGTCACAATGAGTCCATGCAGTACCCTTGGCTTTTAGGGATATGGTGGCTGATGAGATGTTTGAAATTTGTAAAGCAAATAATCTGCAAATTAAAAGAAAAAATGCAGCTAATTAAAATGGAAAACCTTAGACAAATTTGGAAAAAAAAGGGGCAGATCTAGTCTACAAACAAGGCTGAAATTTAAAACTTGAAAACTGAAAAATGGAACTTGAAAGAACCAAATAAATAAATGAATACATGGATGGCAATGAAATATGGAATTTTCAAGTGAAAAACTTTACTTGGAAATTAAAGCTAGCTGCCTTAGCCTCCTCCTGGAGATGCCAACTCCACAATGTTGAGAAATCTAGGGCATCAAAGGATTGATGTTTTTAGGTAGATTATCTTAGTCTTTGACATTTTCTTGTGATTATGTTTCTTATTAGTTCTTTTATGTTTTAATCATCAAGACAAATGCCAAACAAAGAGGATCATGAACACAAGATGTAGGCACAAGGCTAGGGGAAAACCCCTATGAAGGGGAAAACCCCTATGAAGGGGAAAATGAAGCATAAACTTCCGGATAACAGAAATATATATATAAAAATACTTTTATTAATAAATGAATTACAGATAGATGAGATTACAATTGCGGGAGCCTGGCTTATATACCGCCAGGAACACCCTTTGGGGAAAGGGCATGATCTTATGATTGTGCCCTTTCATCTAATTTAACTAATATTTAATAATAACCTAATCTAACTAATTTTTACATAACAGAGGCAACGCTGGGAGATTTTTGTGGGACAGATTGGAGCTGGAGAGCTGAATAGGGTGAAGCAGTCCCTATCAAGGTGATGCAGAGCAGCAGAAGCTGTATTGTTGTTATGGGATCGTTCATCCGATGATTTAGCCGAAATATCTGTCTCTGACTGAGA
>APFE031759513.1:0-49853 GCA_000404065.3 Pinus taeda | reverse complement strand
AAATATTAACAACATAAATAAATAAATTAATATAATAACATTACGTCACACATGTAATACATTCAAACAAATATATCATGAGGATATTATTAAATAAAGAAAACATGAGCAATTATATAAAATAGAAAAAGGGTCGGCTTATACTCAACAAACCTCCTTAACCCTATTTATCTCTCGCTTTTCTCCTCTCTGTATATCAAGTCCTGATGATGAGTCTTTGTATAGGCTCGAAACGTCGACAAAAACAATGAAGAACACTGTGGATCATCTGAATACATGTAAATAATTCCATTGTAAAAGAAAATTGCATATTTTAGTAGATTTTGTAAATCATTACAGGCATTCTACATGAAATCTAGAACATGGATTTTGATCTTGAGTATCCTGAGATGGTGATTCTCCTACTCACTCATCCTAAAATATCTCTGGGACCATCGAGAAATGTGTGGTCAAAGCAGGCACTCTGACACCTAAAATGTAATACAATTTGCTAAAACACCCAAATCCAAGTTTGAAAGGTTAGATACACAATGTGAGTGACTAACAAGGTTATTGGATCATATCTCACTCTTAGAATAAGTTGTAATTAATTTAAAACAAAAAATTTGGATATTTTGTTAAAACTTTTTGTACAAAGGAAAGTAAACATGGCTTGCCAAAGCATGTGATTGTTGTGAGAACTCAGATTTTGAATTGAAGACTTGGATTTAGATGGTTGACATGTTATTAACTATTTTCATTAATTTAAGAAGTGCTGATGAAATTTCAACTTATGGTATTAAGTTAAGTGTACTTGCAAGAAGTGGAAGGGCCCCCACAACTCAAGCAAATAGCCCCTTTCTATTTGTGTACATTCAACTGGTAAATGTTTGCTTCCTCATGTTGTTCATTATCACATTTTCATGTTTATATACTATGTTTGCATCTTATAAATTCAGCTTTAACATTGGTTATGAAACTAGTCTCTTTATCATTTTAGATAAGCTTTAAAAGCTAGTTTTAGAATCTGTGTTCATAAGTATTCCTCACTGATTATATTATGTTTATATTACCTATTCTCTAAATATTTTAATTTTGTTTTAGTGCAGTCATATCATTTCTCCATTAACATAAGTTAAATAGCCATTATATGACACAGTCCACTACATTTCATAGTAGCAATACTCATTCATTATTGCATTAGTAAAATGCATTTCTTGTAGTGGGTTTAAGGTGTTTTTACAAGTAATATTTATCATATATCATTTTTATTTTAAGGATGGACCTAATTGACCAAATTAACTAAGGCACCGAGAGTGTCATTCAACAACTTGTTAGAGAAGAAGACCCCAACCGCTTGAGAACTTTGTCTTTTTGTCTTGAAATTGTCAAACTCTACAGTTCCCTACCTTACTTATTTTTTTCTTAGAATAGAATAATGGTTGGAGAACATGTTAGCTAAAAAGATGAGCAAAAGGCTATGAGTGACCACTCATCTTCACTCATGAATTGGGAAGATCATAACACACTCTCATCCTCTTAACTAGTATTGGGTCAAATTTGATTAAGTTGACTAAAAGATTACCAGAGTGCCCACTTACCTCCACTGGAAAGAAAGACCCTAGTATATTAACCAACCTCTTTGATTGAAAAATCCTTTGACCATTTTTATTTCCCAACATTTGAGTGAAAGCTTAACAATTTGAATATGATTGCATAGAGAACTTGGAAATTTTGTGTGAGAAATCTCAGTATATGCCCAATCCAAAGTATTCTTAAGTCAAATTAGCATGATTTTCATTTCAAGCTTGTTTCATTAGATTAAAAGTTTTGTTGCAAGCTTCCTTAACTTAATTGCTAGTTTTGACTTAAAAGTGACAACAAATATAACTTAACTCATTACATATTATAGTAGAATTTAGACTTCTGTGATCCATAATTTGTTTAGAAATTTTCTGGCAAAATCACAGAATTGATCATTTGTTGACGCGTTTCGAACCAACTAGTGTGGTTCATCGTCAGGACAAGTTGAAGATACAGATCCAGATCAGTGTGTTAAATAGTCTAAGCAGAGACTCCAACGGCTAGAAAGACTAACGGCTATTTTTCAACTTCAGGACCCCAGTCAAACCTAAAATAATATTAATATTTTATAATTATTATTATATCTACGAAGTCAAGTAAACTGGGTAAAATAAACCAGAAAAGAGGTTAGATATTAAATTTACCTATTTAATTATTTAAATTATTAATAAATATATATATTATTAATATTCTCAATACCCAATATAATACTAAATTTAATGTTAAGTTATTAAATTATTAAAATAAATTACTAGAAAATTGTAGTTACTAGAAAATAAATAGATTCATGGTTAGTTTTCAAAACTAAACCATTTAATTATTTAATTTATTATATATAAATATATAAATATATAATATACATAAATAAAATATAACCAACTAAATATATAAGAATATTATAAATATTATATCTTACAATACCTAACATATATTATTTATTGTTTATATATATATATATATATTATAATATATATAATATATTATAATATATATAATATATATATATATAATCATATTTTATAAAATTATAACATCAAATATATTAATAGTATTTTTTCTATTTAATGATTGGATAAAAAAGTTTTTATCTTACTTTTATTTAGTGAGGTTAGTTTAAATTAATTAAATAAAAAAATTTAAATGAATAAATGGAAAATTAATATAGAATAGTTACGACAATGCATATTTTAATTTATTCATTAATTATAAATATACCTTTAAACATCGCATTATGATGTTAAAAAATCTAAGGCTAATCAAAAGCTAAATAAAAGCCTTCCCTTCTAAGGTTATTATAATTACTATTAATCAATCGCTTACTAGAATAAATTAAGCTAAATATCCCCAAGATGCCAACATTAAATCCCTTCGAATAAATAGGGAAATAGATGGGATTAAATCAAACCATAAGGTCGAAAATTCACAGAAGAACAAATCAGATCAGGAGAAAAGCAAGAAATAAAACAACAAACCCAACGGAAAACAACTCTTAAGGAAAGGAAACAAGAAACACAGAGATCTAACCAAGAAGGGACCATAGAGGCTAGGAAGACAGGGCTGGGACCCAGCAGCTGCTGATCTTCCAGCCATCATCCCTATTAAGATTAATCAGCCTTTTTTCAATCTCCAGGGCCTCCCTAAACTTGCGATTTCTTTTCTATTTAATTGATACAACAATCACTCAAGCATTTGTTAGGATTTTGATACCTTTTACACTGATTTTTTTTTCTTTCTGAAAGTCATGTTCTCAACTAAAGAAATTAAAGAAAATGTAAAAATGATGCAATGGAAGGATTTTATGTTTTAGTGCCTATGAATGCCTTGCCAATGTGAAGGGATTGGTATTTTCTTGACTCAAGATTAGTCATATTTGACTTCCTAACATTTCTTTTAATTTCATTTTTGTTGTGTTTATATTGTTATCCTTGAAGTTGGTGATCTACTATGTGTGTAATAGGAAGTATTAATTACTAATCACTCTCAAAGGTGATATTGATGGATGACTAACTTTAAATGTCCCTACTTAACACTTTAGTATTACATGATCATGAAAAGAAATTATTAATCAATATTAAAGTTAACATCCAGTGTTTCTTGGCTTGTCATATAATTACTGCATTTTGGTCCCCAATAATATATTTGAGGCTACTTTTTGGTTGTTACTTGTGGAGCTTCCCTTTGGCTCAGAAAAGCATCAAGGATAAATGTCCATTGGATTGGCATTGGACACCATCAAAGAGGAATTCACCAAAAGCAATATAGGACATGGGAGAAATTGGTATAATGAGCGGATAACCACTAGAGAAACACCGAGGCACCATAATTTCTTATGTATTTAGATTCACTCGAGATTAACTAGTCGCAAAAGTACTATTTTTCCGAATATTTTCATGTATACAAAAATACTAAAAATGAAATTTGAGACTAATTATTCAAACTAATAATTATCTCATAGTCATAATTTATAATTAAATAGTATAAAATGATTAATATTATAGGACACAACTATAGGGTCTGACTCCGAGGGCTATGGTGACAATATATGTACACTTCTCATTGTATTAGACAATCATGTCTCAAAGTGTGATATCCATCTAACGAAATGTACTCCCACAGGCCATTATGGGATTGGAATTTTTTTGTTTTAGTGGACAAGTGGTGATATATTTTCTTAGGCCTTAGTGTTCTCCTTCCCTAAGGTTTTGACACTACTCACAGCTAGCACCTTCACTCAACCTAGTGAGGTACTCATCTTCGAAAGCTGAATCATTTTGTCTCCACAATCCAATATGATGTTGGATCAATCTCATGATCCTAAAAACATAGGTCATAATAGTGAGGAACTTTTACTATGAGCAAAAGAATATCCAAATTTAAGGAACATGACTCTTAGAACAAGCAATAAGGATATTTTTACATTGATCTTTTTTTCCATTTGTTTTAACAAATTATCATTTGCTGATATTTTTAACATGTAACTTAGTTGGTATGGTTGTGCCTAAGGTTTTTTTGAAGGTTAAATTCTAAGCTCATGAGGTGTTATTTTCTATGGTGACGTTTCATTTTCTTTTTTTATACAAGTCATCTAGCCACATTGTGGCCACTATCGAATGTTGAGGTATATGTTGTATAAATCTTTTATAGTCTACTTTATTTTATATTTAAGTATTCATTGTCTTTCATGTCTTATACTTTGCATTGTATCGTATTTCACTTTCAGGAGAGGAATTCAATATTGATGGTAAGAAGCAGGAATTGAAGAAAGAGGAGAACAATAACACTAGAGTGACAAATGCAAAATGAGAGAGAGAGGAGAATTTTTCTAGTGATACACTTAGAGCCAATATCTTGCATAAGACACACTCATAGAGACTGATGGTCAAGCCTTCAGAGTGGTGAATTCACTTTCAGTGCTTTGGCAACACAGTGATAACGTTTTGAAATGATGAAACAATATTTCATGTGTAAATTGTAGTCCAACCGATATTAAGTTGGAAACTCATATTGTAATACTTGATAGTTTATATAATAAAATTTATATGGTTGAAATTATTTTTATTTGCACTTGATATTATTTAGCCTTGTAATTAACATATGTAACTTTGCATTATCATATTAGATAAACATGCACATTGTATGGCATTTTTTCTAAATTTAGTCGCAAAATTATACTAATTAATTTATGTTGATTAATAATGAACACATAAAATCAATCTAAAACTACTAAATTAGTAGTTTATATTAATTAATGATGAACGCAAATAAAATGAATATATGACTTTATTATTCGTTTATAATGATTATGAATGAAATGAATATAAACTACTAAAGCAATCATTTATATAATAATTATGAAAATACCAAGAAAAGATAAATGACTATACACATGATAAATTTTTTATTAAAATGATGACTAAATTTTGCATATATATGACTATTAGTAGCTAATTTAGAGTATCCTATAACACTACTAAAATTTAGTAATATTCCTTTGGTCATTAATTGATTTCAAATGATGACTAAAATTTACATATTGTAGGTTTTAACCTTGTACATAAACTACCTACATACAAACTCTAAAACACATAAAAAAACAATGAGAGAGAATAACACATAAAACACATATACACAGATATTTTCCCCAGGATTCCAAAACCAGGACTACCAGATTGATTTTTCATTATGTTCCTTTCAATGTTACAATACATATTTATACATGCCAAAGCATCCAATACCATGGACCGAAAACCATCACGTCCAAAACCATGGACTGAAAGCCATCGAGTCCAAAACCATGTGCAAAAACCATGCACAAAACCATAGGTAGGTCCGCCCAACCTAATATAGGGTCCAAGAAAGAATTTCCCGAGGCACTACCCCGAACCCCGTGGAGGGGAGCTACCCGCCCCCCTCAAAACCCCCCGCTGCGCAAGTGGCGCAATGAAGGGGGGGCTCTGCCACCCCTGTAACCCCCCGATTAACTAGGTAGGCTAGTTGTGGAAAGAATATAGCACAACCCAACATTCTCCCACTTGTTGTTTTCTTTCCACAGTGGGCCACAGGAGAACTTAGTAATTTATCCAGCCCTGAAACGCCCATTGTTTCTCTACACCAAGAGAACTTCTCAGAGCTCACAGATTTTGTCAATGCATCTGCATTATTCTTCAAAGTGTCCACCTTTACCAGCAACATCTTTTTGTCTTCTATCATATCCCTCACAAAGTGACATTGAACATCAATGTGCTTTGTCTTTGAATGGTAAGCGGGGTTCTTGGCCAAGAAAATTGCACTTTGGCTGTCACAGTCTATCCTTATAGCTCCTTGTACTAACCCCATACTTGAACACAATCTCTGCAACCAAACTACTTCTTTGCTTGCATAAGTGACTGCCATGTATTTTGCCTCTGTAGTTGATAGTGCCACTATAGATTGTTACTTACTCATCCAACTGATTACACCTCCAAATAGGTTAAACACATACCCACTTGTAGATCTTCTCTGATCCAGATCTCTAGCCCAGTCTACTTCAACAAAGCCATGAATATCCAACACTCTGTCAAATCCTGGTCTTCCTTGGTAGCACGAACCATAATCACTAGTGCCACGCAAATACCTAAAAACCCGTTTCACTGCTTTCTAGTGCTCCTTCTCGGGTTTTGACATAAACCTGCTCAATACTCCCACTGCATGTGTAATGTCTGGTCTAGGACTGACCATTGCATACATTAGGCTACCGACTGCACTTTCATATGGGACATGAGACATTTCCTCTTCCTCTTCTTGTGTCTTGGGACACTATTCAACAGATAACTTCACACCTACAGGAATAGGAACCTTCACAAGTTTACTATCCTGCATATTAAACCTCTGCAGTATTGTCTCGACATACTTCCTCTGGTTTAACCACAGCTTCCTCTTTGCCTGATCGCTTTTAATTTCCATGCCCAAAATATAGTTTGCAGCACCAAGATCTTTCATTTCGAATTTGGAGGACAATTGGGTCTTCAAATCCTAGATAGTTTCTTTGTCATTTCTAACTAGCAACATATCATCCACATACAAGACCAGATAAATAACATGGTCACCAATTAATTTAAAATATACACAGTGATCTACTTTGCTTCTGGTGAAGCCAAGTCCCCGTATAAATATATCAAATTTCTGATACCACATCCTATCCTCTTCCTCTTCTTGTGTCTTGGGACACTATTCAGCAGATAGCTTTACACCTACAGGAATAGGAACCTTCACCGGTTTACTATCCTGCATATTAAACCTCTGCAGTATTGTCTCAACATACTTCCTCTGGTTCAAAATAGAGCTTCCTCTTTACCCGATCTCTTTTAATTTCCATGCCAAAAATATATTTTGGAGCACCAATATCTTTCATGTCGAATTTGGAGGACAATTGGGTCTTCAAATCCTGGATAATTTCTTTATCATTTCCAACTAGCAACATATCATCCACATACAAGACTAGATAAATAACATGGTCACCAATTAATTTAAAATATACACAGTGATCTACTTTGCTTCTGGTGAAGCCAAGTCCCCGTATAAATATATCAAATTTTTCTGATTACCACATCCTTGGTGACTGTTTTACACCATACAGAGTGACTTCTTTAACTTGCATACTAGTTCTTTCTTACTCTTCACGCAAAGCCCTTCAGGTTTCTTTATGTAGATCTCTCTTCTAGATCCTCGTGAAGAATGTTGTCTTCATCCATCTATTCATACCTTCAAAATAAAAGCAGCACAACAGATAAATAATAATCTAATATAAGTTACCTTGGCAACAGAGAAATATTCACAAAATCAATTCCTAGCACCTTGGGAACAAACCTTTGCTACTAACCCAAGCTTTGTATTTTCTCCACCTTTCCTTCTACTTTTTCTTCTTCTTGAACACCCATTTGTTGCCAATGGGTTTCCTTCCAGCGGCCAACTCCATCAGATCCAAGCCTCGTTTTTGTGCAAAGATGCCATTTCATCAACCATGGCCTCTTTCCAGAGTTTTCCATCCTTTGAATCTACTGCTTCCTTCACAATTCTGGGATCATCATCAATAATAGATAAAGCAAAATTTAAACAAAAAGTAGATGGACTATACCTTTCTGGTTGTCTTCTTTCTCAAACTGATCTTCTTACACCTGGAGTTTGTGGCTCTTCATCTTCTAATTCCTCCTCTGCTATAGAGTTCGATTCTTCCTCCTTTAGTTCAAACTCTATCTTCTCAGGTTCCTTTGGTTGGAATTCATGTTTAATAACATATTTCACCTCTCTGAACACCACATCTCGTTTGTACACAACCTTCCTTGTTGTTGGGTTCCAAAGCTTATAACCCTTCAAACCATCCTTATACCTAATAAAGATGTACTTTTCAAATTTACTATCCGACATGGTTCGTTTCTCCTTTGGAACATGTACATATGCATCACATCCAAATACCCTCAGATGTGAAAGAGAGGATTTCTTACCAGTCCACCTTGCAACTTCAACTTTACTTTTCCACAACCAATGATTCTAGCCTTCCTATCATCCCCTAAAAAGACTTCACCACCATCGTATTTATCATACTCGCAGAACCGCTCTCTATGGGGAGTGAAGTGAAAGGATGCACCTGAGTCAATCAACCATGCCTCATGATCTACATGTGTACTAAGGTGGTTTTCGCCTATGCAGAAGAAGCATCATCATATCCCTTTCCTTTTTCAGGAGCTTTAGATTTACAGTCCCTTTTGTAGTGCCCTTCCTTTCTGCATTTCCAGCACACCACCTTTACAGGTTTTCCTAGAGATTTACATCTCCCTCTAGATTTAGATATCACACTCGATGACTTATTTTTGTTTCTATTCTGGGACCGTCCTCGTACAGACAAGGCATCACCATTCTGGCTCTCCATATTTTTTCGTCTCATCTCCTCCGTCAGCAAGGATGAGACTATTCATCAAACTGCAAGGTAGTTGCATTGCTACCTATTGCAATAACCAGACTATCCCACGAATCTGGTAGAGAACACAACAAACTGATGCACTTATCTTCATTTGAAATTTTAATATCAACGGATAATAACTCACTTACCACAGTATTAAATGCATTCAGATGCTCTGTCACCGAGTCTCCATCTTTCATCCTCAGGTTATACAGCTTTTTCCATAGGAGCAGTTTATTCACCAGAGACTTAAATTGGTACAAAGTCCCTAACTTGTCCCACAAAGCCTTCGCGATAGCTTCCCCTGATACATTCAGCAATACTGAATCTGAGACACACAATCATTTTGTGCTCTTTGCCTTCCAAGCCAACTTCTTCCATTCTTCATCGTACACTCCTATTGGTTTAGTACCTGGATCTACCGCGATCCACTAATATTTATCCACCAACAGATCATCCATCTTGAGTTTCCATAACTCAAAACTCTGACCATTAAATTTATCGATCTCTATCTTTCCACTGCTCGCCATCTTCTTTCACCACCAGAATCGATCCCGCAGATATCCCACTTAACAATGTCTACCACAAGCCCGAGCGAAACCCCTCAGCAACAAAGGTGTCCCAATACCATGGACCAAAAAACAATAGGTAGGTCCACCCAACCAAATATAGGGTCCAAAAAAAAAATTCCCGGGGTGCTGCCCCGGACCCCATAGAGGGGGGCTACCCACCCCCCTCAAACCCTCCCTTTGACCCCCCACTACGCAATCGGTGCAACGAAGTGGGGACTCTGCCCCCCCGTCTAACCCCCCGATACACTACGTAGGTTATTCGTGGAAAGAATATAACACAACCCAACAGAAAGGTGGCGGGGGAGAGTAAGAGCAATCGAGCAAGTAGAGAGCAAAGGAAGCCAAAGGCAGAGTCAACTGAACAAGAAATAAGTGGAACTAGCAGTCTAGGTGTGAAGCATAGGATAAAAGGCAGATGAAAGGATGGGAAAGGGTTGGTGAATTCTAGTTGTTGATGAACCAAGCGAGCTAGGAATCAGCGCAGCCTTCCTGAGTTGCGGAAGGTGGGTACACCCTTGCTCTGTTGGTCTCTGATCTATGGGTTGGGTCATTCTTGTTGTTGATTATTAGGATTCAATCCTTCTATACTTATTTATGTATTTCTTTCTATGAAACGTAATGAAAGAGGCAATTGAGTTCTATACTGGTTCTTTAAAAAAATTAAATATCTATCTATATGTTGTATGATTTCCTAAGCTAATGTGAGTAGAATAATATGGTTTGATTACAATAGGTACTTGATTGTTATGAGTTAACATTGGTTGCAAGTTGTGGTTCCCTTGGTGCCTCATTCTAACCCCTCACACTTCAATCATGGCACACCTCATGTGAGACTCCTTACCCTCTCTTGGTAAGGTGAAAATGTCAATGTTGTTCTAGGCTACAATGGAGCCTTGTTGGCCCCTTGTGCTTGAACCCAGGGTCTCTTCCCCATTCCCATTTTCATGCCAACACATGCCAATTCATCCCAAGTACTAAGGCATGCCAAGATGTTCCAGGTGTTAGGATGTGGCGCCAACACATGCTAGGGAGTGTTATGGAGTGTCAGGAAACACAAGGGAGCACTAGTTTCAATTGCATGGAAATGAATGAATAAGAGTGTGTGATAGGGAGTGTTAGTGAGTTCCAAGTGTGCTAAGGAGGGAGTGAAAAGGTATGATAAGCAGTGCTAAGGCGTGCTATAATTTTGGGGAAGCATGCCAAGATGTACCAAGTTCCAAGGTGCACCAATGTGTGTTAAGGAGTGTTAGTGAGTGCTAGGGAGACACAAGGGCGCACTAGGTCAAAATGCAGGGAAATGAATGAATACGAGTGTGTGAAATGGAGTGCAACGAGTTACAGGTGTGTTAAGGAGGGAGTGACATGGTAAGCTAGGCAGTGCTATGGAATGCTAGAGTGCGAGGGCAGCATTCGACCAAGATGTGCTAGGAGCAAAGGTGTGCCAGCGCGTGTTGGGAAGTGTTATAAAGTACCATGAAAACACAAGGCACCACTAGGTCAAAATAATGCATGGAAATGAATGAATAAGATTTTGTGAAAGGAAGTGTCAGTGAGTTCTAGGTGTGTTGAGGGAGTCATAAGATATTATTTGCAGTGCTAAGGCATGCTAGAGGCCAGGGCAATGATATGCCAAGATGTGCCAAGTGTTAGGGTGTGCCAATGCATGTCAGGGAGTGTTAGGGAGTGTCATGGAAACAAAAGGTAGCACTAGTTTCAAATGCATGGAAATGAATGAATAAGAGTATGTGACAGGGAGTGTCAGTGAGTTCTAGGTGTGTTAAGGAGTGAGTGACAAGGTATGCTAGGTAGTGCCAAGGAATGCCAAAGTGCCAGGTCAACATGCCAAGATGTGCCAGGTGTTAGGAAGTGTTAGGGAGTGTCATGGAAACACAAGGGAGAACTAGCTCAAAATGCATGGAAATGAATGAATAAGATTGTGTGATAGGGTGTGTCGATGAGTTTCAGGTGTGTTAAGGAGGGAGGGACAAGGTTATATGCTAGGGAGTGCCAAGGCATGCTAGATTGCCAGGGCATGTAAGGGAGTGATAGGGAGTTCCAAATCATGCCAAGGAATATAGGGGGTGCTAACACATGCCACATAGTGCCAAGGGATTGTTAGATGTACGAGGTGCTATGGCATGTCAAGATGTAAACTATGTTGCTCAGTTGTTTTATGGCCACAGTTGGATGTGAGCCTTGACATGGTAACTTGTAACTTGTTAATATAAGTTGGATAAGTTGAAATTATATATGAGTAGCCTAAGATGTGTTATAGTCAGTTCTTAGGTGAACAAGGCATAGTCTAGTTGTAGTAACTGTAACTTGGTCAAGTTGTTCTAGTTGAGGGAAGACTTGGTTGGGTTCCCAAGTCCCAGAAAAGGTAAGGGTAGTTGTGAGAGCATTATAGCTAAGGAGTGTTAGAGTGTGCCAAGGAATGAAAAGGCATGCTAACACATGTCGAACATTTCCAATGCATGTTGAGGAAAGTTAGGGAGTGTTAGGGCATCACAAGGGAGAACTAGGTCTAAATACATTTAAATGAGCAAATAAGTTTTTGTGCCAAGGAGTGTCAATGAATTACAAGTGTCTCAAGGACAAAGTGTGTTAGGAGAAGGTCAAAATAGGAATTGTAGGAGGCAAGCCTATGGTTACAATTATAAGGGATTGGTCAAACCAGTTTTAGACAAAGGGAAACTTTCGGTTGGGCAAAACATTATTTTTCCACTGATATGGTTTGGTTCCCAAGTCGAAAAAGTAGTAAAGCTATATATGGTGGCAGACAATTAGGGAGTACTAAGGTGTGCCAGGGAATGACAGGAAGTACTAACACATGCCAGAAAATTCCAAGGCATGCCAGGCATGCTAAGACAAGCCAACTGCTAAGGCACGCCAAGATGTGCTAGGTGCCAAGGTGTGGCATGAATGCATGCTAGGGAATATTAGGGCCAAGTGCCAAGGAAACACAAGGGAACACTAGTTTCAAATGCATGGAAATGAAGTGTCAGCGAATTCCAAGTATGCTAAGGAGGGAGTGACAAGGTATGTTATGCGGTGCTAAGGCATGTTAGAGTGCTAGGGAAGCATACCATGATGTGACAAGTGCCAAGGTGTGCCAATGTGTGCTACGGCGTGTTAGGGACTGCCAAGGAAACATAAGGGAGAACTAGGTCAAAATGCATGGAAATGAATGAATAAGAGTGTGTGACAGGGAGTGTCAACGAGTTCCAAGTGTGGTAAGGAGAGAGTGACATGGTGTGCTAGGCTACATTAAGTCATGCCAAATTACTAGGGCGACATGCAACCAAGATGAGTCAGGTGCCAGTGTGTATCAACATGTGCTAGGAAGTGTCAGGGCGTCAAAGGGAAACACAAGGGGGCACTAGGTCAAATTAATGCATGCAAATGAACAAATAAGAGTTGTGACAGTAAGTGTCAGTGAGATATAAGTGTGCTAAGGGAGTAACAAGGTATGGTAGGTAGTGCTAAGGCATGCTAGAGGCTAGGGAAACATGCCAAGATGTGTTAGGTGCTATGGTGTGCCATTGCATGCTAGGGAGTGTTATGGTGTGCCAAGGAAACAAAAGGGATCACTAGTTTCAAATACATATAAATTAATGAATAAGAGTGTGTGACAAGGAGTGTTAGTGAGTTCTATGTGTGTTAAGGAGGGAGTGACAAGCTATGTTAGGTAGTGTCAAGGAATGCTAGAGTGCCAGGGAAACATGCCAAGATGTGCCAGGTGTCAAGGTGTGCCAATGTGTGCCAGAGAATGTTAGGGAGTGCCACATAAACACAAGGGAGAACTAGCTCAAAATGCATGGAAATGAAGAGATAAAAGTGTGTGATAGGGAGTGTCAACGAGTTCCAAGTGTTCTAAGGAGGAAGTGACAAGGTTATATGCTAGAAAATGCTAAGGCATGATAGAGTGTCAAGGCATGTCAGGGAGTGCTAGGGTGTGCTAGGGAGTGCAAAGCATGCCAAGAAATGCAGGGGATGCTAACACATGCCACATAAGGAAAAGGGATTGTTGATGCACCATGTGCTATGGCATGTCAATATGTAAACTATGTTGCTTACTTTTTTTATGCCCATGGTTGGACGTGAGCCTTGACTTGGTAACTTATTAAGTGGGATGAGTTAATATTAGACATGAGTAGCCTAATATCTGTTATAGGAAGTACTTAGGTTAACAAGACATAGTCTAGTTGTAGTAACCATAACTCGGCTAAGTTGTTGTAGTTGAGGCAGGACTTGGTTGGGTTCCCAAGTCTCAATAAAAGCCAGGGTAGTTGTGAGGGCATGATAGCTAAGGAGTGCCAAGGCATGCTAACACATGGCAGACAATGTCAATGGATGTTGAGGAGTGTTAGGGAGTGTTAGGGGAACACAAGGGAGAAATAAGTCAAAATGCTTAGAAATGAATGAATAAGAGTTTGTGCCAAGGAGTGTTAGTGAAATCCAAGTTTCCCAAGGATGAAGTGTTTTAGGAAAAGCTCATAATAGAACTTGTAGGAGGCAAGCCTTTGGTTTTGATAAGGCATGGACAAAGCGATTTCAGAGAAAGGGAGACTTTGGATTGGACACAATATTGTTTTTTAATGAATTGGTTGGGTTCCCAAGTCGCAAAAAGAGTAAGGACATCTATGAGGGCATGACAACTAGGGAGTGCCAAGGTGTTCTAGGGAATTTCAGGTTCCTAAGTCGTGGAAAAACGTAATGCTAGTTATGAGGGTATGACTGCCAAGGTGAGTTAGGGAACGCTAGGGCATGCTAACATGTGCCAGATAGTACGAAGGCATGTCAAACAAGCTAATATGTGCCAAGTGTTAAGGCATGCCAATATGTGTAAGGGTGTGACAATGCATGTCAAGGACTGTCGAGGCAACAAAATGGATGAACAAGTTAAACTAGAAGGAAATGAACACTGTCGAGGCAACAAAAGGGACGAACAAGTTAAACTACAAGGAAATGAACACATAATAGGGTAAATAAGTCATCAATTTACCTTTTCCATGAGGGGCATGCTAGGCACACCAACACTAGGTGCCAATAGGTGCCAAGTGTTAGTGCATTCTAAGTGCCAAATATTCCGTCGTTGCTTCTCATATACTTTCAAATAATTGATATCAAATAAATTTAATGTTCAACCATGCCAAAGCATACCAACTCATCTCAACACATGCCACACATGCTAAGACTTTCCAGGTGCCAATGTGTGTCAGGGAGTGTGATGCATGCTATGAAGTGGCAGAGCATGTCAAAGAGTTCTAAGGTGTGCTAAAGAGTTCCAATGCATGTTGAGGAGTGTTAGGGAGTACTGGGACAACACAAAGGAGCACTAGGTCAAAATTCATGGAAGTGAATGAATATGAGGATTTGTTAGGGAGTGTCAATGAGTGCTAGTTGTCATGCCAAGGAGGGAGTGACAAGGTATGTTAAGTACGGATAAGGCATGCCAGGGAATATCAGGGCATGTCAAGAAGTGCTATAGTGAATATAGTTTTGGGGTGTGCTAACATGTGCCAAATAGTGCCAAGACATGCCAAGACATGCCAGGTGCTAAGACATGCTAGGATGTGTAGGGTGCCAGAGTATGCCAATATGCGTCAAGGATTTTCAAGGCAACAAAAGGAATAACCAAGCTAAAATGCAAGGAAATGAACACATAAGAGGCTTAATAAGTTGGGACTTTATCTTTTTCAAAAGGGGAATGTTAGGAACACTAATAATATGTTCCAATACATTCCAAGTTCCAGTGTGTGCCAAGTGTTAATGTATGTCAATGCAAAATTATGCCAAGGCGTTCTAGGGCATGCCAAAACATGTTAGGGGAGTGCTATGTTATGTTAGGGCATGCCAACATGTGCTTGGGTGTCCTACTCATGGTAAGATGTTCTAGATACAAAGATGTTTCAGTTACAAATATGTTCCAGGTACAAAGATGTTCCAAGACATGTGAGGTGCCAAGGAATGTTAGTGTTTTCCAAAGAAGGTTAAGGTGTGCCATGAGTGTTGAGGAGTGCTAGGTCTCTCTCATTAACAGAATTAACAAAGCTTGATTATGTATTAAATAATATAGTTCATACACACACTAGTGGAACTTTATCTAAAGGGAATTTGCTAGATAATAAACCTAATAGAGATGAATCATGTGTTGACTAATAGGAAAATTATATTATTATGACTTGAGGGAAATGATACACACTAGTTACTTCTTAACAAATTGATTGACTCTAACCACTATGGCCTTGGACACATAATGAAAAGGACTCCAAAACAATGGTCTTAAATCATTATATTTTGACAAAAAATATAGTAAGAGGTACATAGCGACATCAAAAACTCATTGGAATGATCAATGATGATGAAAAAAAAAAATATCGTCACCAAAAGTAACCAAAAAGAGCATTGGTGAGGGTCAACAAAAGATCGTCACTAGAAGTGTTACCAGAGAGAGAATTAGTAATGGGCCTTTAACGACCATCACCAAAAGTGTCACCAAAGAGAGAATTAGTGATGGGCCTTTAACGACCCTCACCAAAACTGTCATTGAAAATTGCTTTGTAGACAAACCTTAAAGGACCATCGCTATATACACTTACAACAATGCTTTTCTAAGGACCGTCACCATATGTGACATTAGTGACGGACCTTAGGCATGACCCTCACCAATGACCTTTTTTCTTGTAGTGGAGAGAGGACTTCAAGGTTACCTTAAGGCTATTCTTCAACAACAAATTTATGGAGTTAGTTTTTACCCTTGACTTCATCCACACATTCTTCCTTTTTATTGTAACACTATAAAGTAACCATCATACGTGTAGACAAAATCCTTGGTTTGATTGACATTTCTTTAGGCAGAATGCCCCATTTCCTGTGAGCATACATAGCCTCGATGGGTTTTCCTAGTGGTATCACATGTCAGTACCCACTACCAGTAGGCTTCTATAGCCTCGATGGGTTAACCTCTTAAACCTATTTTACATTGAAGGCTCTAGTCCCATGTTTCCTACTATTTTAGATTTAACTTATGAACATTGCTTTTGCAACTGGTATATGGGGGAGCGGCTTCAGAAAGCCCCTTAAAGGCATAGGATGATACCTTTAAGAGTGACTTATATTACTTGCATAATGTCTTAGACGCATAAGGTAATTACAAGTACTTCAAAGGACATAACATGAATGAGCCATTTTTAATGTGAGATGGATGAGGCTAACCAAAGAATAACCAAAAGACACCTAAAATCGTACTAGTCATAGTTTTCATATATGTTTTCGCTTTTAAAGTAGTGTTCCACTATGAACAAAGACTTCATTAACTCTCTTGAAAGGCTTAATAAAGATGCTCAAAGATCATGCTTTGGTGTTATGGTTATAGTATTCAAGTTTCTTTTTCATCGTTATCATTGTATGGACCTCTTAATTTTGTTTTAATCCCCTTTGTATACATTAGTAACTATATTTTGAGTGACTGATTTGTATTGATAATAAAAAATCTATGTGAATAAGAAAAATCTTCAATTCAAATTTTATGAAAATGATTGCTTTTATCATCTTTGTGAAATAGCGGTCTTAAAACAGATAAATCATGAATGCATCATTTTTAATAACTTAAGGAAAAAGGAAATATGTCATCAAATACCCCCCTAAGTGTTCCATTCCATTGATGAAGATTCCTTTGCAGCTTTTAACAACATTCTTCTAGTATTTAAGCATCCCAAATGAATAATACCCTTGGATCCTGCTTTTTCTTGCAAAATAGAAAATTGGTACCAGAATTCTCGATACTTGGTTAGATGAATCATGGTACTAAACAATTGGTATGCAATACTAGATTATGTTTCTATGCAATAATTTCCAACTTTACCTACAATTCCAAACATAATGGTCATAGCTTACTTTATTAAAAAGAAAAACTAGAAATGGATCTAACTAAAAAGAAATAATAAGTGAGAAAGAAAAGTAATAGTTGAACCATGTTGCAGTTGGAAATAAGACTGTGTGGAAATATTTATTAAAACAATATACAACTGAAAAAGACCCCAACGAAAATATGCAATAGGAACATAGATCTCCCACTTTAAAGTAATTTGTTTTTAGCTGTTAACATCCCTACTTATTGAAAACAAATAAGAATGATGTTTCACTATACGTTATAACTATAGTAACTACTATATGCAACATTTATTTATTTATTATCCTATTCTATTTGAGAAAAATAAATCCCTCTCCTCAAGTATACGAATATTTCCCATGTAAATATGTGTGTAACAAGTATAAAAATGCATTCATACTCAAGTTTAGAATATAATATTTAATGCATACCTGAGTATGAAGAACCAATTGTTTTAATGATGATGTCAAGAAATAAGGAAGAATGAAGGATTGATATGACCTTACAATTTCTTGAAACCAACTTTTGACAAAATCAAAATTATTTTGGTTTACCTCCTTATTTGGTTCATTTATCATATCCTCCTTTACTGTGACATGTATATATTCTAGCATTAGATGATTATCCTCTTGTGTGCTTAGAGGATATGTAGATAGGCATGTCAAAAATTATTCAATCTCAGGTTCTAATGGTTGCTCTCCATTAGATGTGGTCTATGATTCTTTAGTTTCTTTGACAATATTGCAAGGGTGGGGTTCTTCTTGTGATTCATGGATTTATTGTTCTTCTATCACTTCTGGAGAGGCTGATAAATTCTTGACTATTGTTAAGATTTGTTCTTCCTGAGAAGAAGATATCACAGATGCTACTAGAATTTGAGAGAGTTCTTCCAAATTCTTGGTCATCCTTGAGTACTTCTTTACTGGTTGCTAATACCTGTCATGCCCATGGATTAGTGTACGAAGTTCTTATAAAAAAACCTAAATAAATAAGAAGAAAAAACACTTAAAACAAATGGAATCAAACCAATCATGTACTCAAAGCGCCACCATGCTACTAGGATCCTACTGTCACCAAGTTATATGTTCACACAAGTTAGGCTTCTCTTCTTTCCATGAATAAATATAAAGGAAAACACACTTGCAAAGAAAAATGAAGCTTTAGATCCTACCTTAAAAAGAAACTAGAGAATCAATTAGAGACAACAAAATTTGGAGTAACCCCACCATAGTGGATGCGTTGCTCTTCTCTCACATCTTACCGTCTTCTCTCTGCCCTTAGGTCACCCCCAATATCACTCAAAAACCATAAAGAAAACAAATCATTACCTATTACCATTTACAACTCCAAAAATGTTGGGACAATTATATGAATGATATATTGCCCCACTATTAAATTTTCAACCAGGGAGTCGTAATCAGTAGAGATGATACACTATATGTGTCGATAACAGGTAAGTTCCTATGTGAGATGAGTATAGCTTAGAAAAAAACCAATACTAACTTCCTCACACAATTTGAAAGAAAAACTCAAAAATGAAATCTTAATAAGCAATGTAATCTAATGGTTCTTGCTAAGGTAACAAGTCTTTCCATTTATAGGCTTATGAAATGAAAATCTGGATTCAACTCTATTTCCCTGTAGTAGTTGATCTCAATCACTACACTAGAATCAATTCAATGCATTTAAACATTAAACAAAGCAACTGAAACTAGCCCTGAAAGAAACTTTGCATTCTAGTACAGGAAATGTATGACAAGAGACTTCACTAACATCACACGTAGGTGCATGGTGTGATCTCAGATATTAGCTCCATGTTCTTTAAAATAACAATAAAAAATTAAATGTGCAACTTATGAAATAAAGTTTGCATTCATAAAATTAATAAACTGTCACTCGGAAATTACTTACATAAAACAAGATTGAAATGGCATCAAACTATAAAACACTTCTAAATTATATAATAACTAGAATAAGAAATTTCCTTGATGGCTTTGGTGGGCCCTTGCCTGGCTACCAAGGAAAGCTTGAAGACTTACAGAACTAAGAAATTAATTAACACATCAAATTCATCAATTGCTTCTCATATTAGTGATTTCAAAGAAAGATTACAAAATCAAGTCTCCAGCATAACAATAAAGTTAAAACTTTGTTTCTCTGTATTTCTCTAATCCCCCTCTAATCTCCAATATTTGGCTATCATCTACAAGCCTTCTCTTATAGATAGATGGTGTTACATCAAGGATTGATAAAATAGTAACAAATCATACAAAATATTACAGTTTAGCTCTTTTACATATTCGGCTTCATCCTCATGACATGCAGTGCATAAGGAGGAAGAATATCTCAATTTGTTGTAACAAAATGATGACTTTGACCAACAATTTCCTTAACCTCATCGAAGACAGTTCGCTCAACCACCGAACTTGGAAACTAGGTTCTGGTACCGGAATAATACATTCAATGCAGGAATGCAGGTACTGGAATCACGCAGGTGTTGGAACAAGAGTATTAAAATTATAAAGGTGTTGATGTTGGTGCCAGAAGGGCACATAAGTATGGTGAACACATGTACACAGTGGATAAAAACATGGGCAATTGATCAGTAAATACATAGGTACCAGATGAGAACCCGAGTACCAGATTGCTAAGGTTGTATTGAAGCCCCGAAAATTGGGTCTACAACAAGGGGGATACCCACCCGGTCCGGACCTTGGTTAGCAGCTCCTTTTCTGTTTGGTATAGTGGCTCCGACTGGGGATATAGGACCAGTTTCCCAATTTATGTGTGTGTGTGTTGAGAATTGATATTTCTTTTCGAAAATTTCCTAAGTGAGATGCTCTAATTCTAACTCTAATCTAATGACATGCAATTGTATTATAATAAGCAAAAATATCTAATTCTACACTAACCCGGGGTGTAATCTTTCTGTTATGCGATCTAAAATGATTTCAAATAACAATCGGTAATAAAGATCATTCAACTGTTATGAGAAAAGAATTCAATATAGATGAACCACTTCGTATAAAAAGTTAAACGAAACAGTTGTGAAAAACAAATCGCATAATAAGCTACTCATACATTAAGCATAAATAAATAGCTATCACCGTACAAAAGTGCCAAATGATAACTCAGGCATTCACGCATCAATATATAAACAACTAAACATGAATATCACTTTAACACAAAGGCAAAAATAGTTAAGAATAGAAGTACCATTTATAACTAGTTATACTCATGAGCTTCAAGCGATAATGATTTATCTCTTCTTAATCCAACATCCACTAAGAGTACAGAAGTGCAACATCAGTAGCAGATATTAAATGTAGATATCAATAAATCATGTTCCATTCATTCATCAAAACCTCCTCAGAGGGTGCAAAAGTGCATGTTCTGAGGACAAGTTTTTGATAAATTTCAAGACCCTTCTCTAAATGCATGAGAAGGGTTTCAATACTACTAACTAAATCTAAAAATAACTTATTACAAAAATGTAGGATACGGTTTAAATGACCGGTTTTTTTTTTTTTTTTTTTTTTTTTTTTTTTTTTTTTTTTTTTTTTTTTTTTTTTTTTTTTTTTTTTTTTTTTTTTTTCAGGAAAAAATAAAGCAAAATTAATACTAATATTGAATCTAAAACTAACAACTAACTATTTATGTATCTGCTCCTTGAAATCGCAAGCATTCAGCTTTTGCTGGAGAAGAGTCAGTTGGCCGACTTCAGACTTTAACTGTCCTGTGAAAACGGAATCAGCAAGAGCTAGCACCGTCTTCTCGGTAGAATTGATGATGCATTTGAGAGTCATACACCGGCTGTGTAGTTTTACCAAATACGCCCAGTAAGAATCCCAATTCAACTTAGTTCATTTTTTGATTGATTCTGCCTTTTCTTGAGTCTTCTGTCTCCAGCCTGTTTGTAGTTGTTGTACATATATACATACCATATTGAAGATATCTCGGACAATTACCACTGGTTTTAGGATTCAAGTTTTACTTTTTTACTTCTAGCATTCTTTTTTACAAATTTCTAGGCTTACAGGTGACCAAGCAACTAGAGGTTTTCCTTTTCAAGAAGTTTTGCCCAGCGATGTCGGGCTTCCTTATTGTGATTTTCACCTCTTGCACTCTTTGTTTTAGCGGATATAAAGCTCAAATTTTGTGAAAATAATGATTCCGTAAGTTCTTGAACTTGAGTCTTCAATTGCTTGTTTTTTATGTCAGTTCTATCCAGTACCCATTTAATCATGTCCATGTAGGGGAGAATTTTGTGCCTCGCCGCTATCTGGTGCAAGAACGAACAAGATAAATCTGCAACTGATGCCTCAGAAGACCCCTGTGAACCTGCAGTAGTCGTAACCTCCATCACCTTGGGATTCTCTTCTTCAAGTAAATTATACATGCCTTCCCAAGTAGTAATACTAGCATCTCTGTTATAGGCGGTGTCTATATAGAAGGGCGTCATCTCTTTGTCTTCAGAGCTCGGAACTTTGCCTTTCTTCCCCATAATATCGTGTATACTGCTTTGTATAGTTCTTTGTTCTTCGTTTCTGCAGTTTACAAGTGAGGTTAGAGTAATGATAAGGAAAGGTGACGGGAAAGCTTTAAATGCAGAAGACATAAAAAATATACCACCTTACCTGAACTGGCTTTTCGATAAGCACAAAACCATATTTCATTAACAACTGGCAACTAACTCATTAATTAGCATTAAATCGCATAACCAGGTCTCGGTTTATGGAAAAATCTTTCTTGAATAATGAGCCCGAAAGATCCGCAATGAATTGATTTTGCGATTTGCTTCGCAATATCGCAGATCGTTGTATCGCACTATCGTTATATCGTTCTATCGCAATATCGCACTACCACATTATCGCAAGAGCGCGGCATATGACAATTATCCGTTAATGTGTTTTCTGCGAAATGCGATTTTGCGATATGCGCCATCGCATATCGACGGTTTGAGATTTTTTTTAGTGTAAGTGGTCTTTGATGCATGCGATGCGATATATATTTTTCAATATGTAGTCTCGCATCGCGATCTCGCAATCTTATAATTCGGCTTCTAAGGAGGTATCCTATTATCCTTTTTGCGATGCGATATTTCTTAAGGAGTGATTTTATCTTACCTTATCATGAAACTTAAGCTTCTTTTTTTTTAGATTTTTCAAGGGTATTTTCCTAAGTTTATGATGGTAAGTTTTATTAAAAATGAAATACAAGCACTAATGAAATTTTAAATTTTTTGACTAAGGGCCCCCACTTATTTAGTATTAGTAATAACACTAAATAAGAAGGGGGGTTGTTGTTGGCCACAACAATTGGCAATTCACTTGGAAGAACCAGTTATCTCTGCTTTTCTTTTGAATTTTCTAAACTTCCAAAAAAAAAAAAATCCATAAAATTAAACTTTATTATAGAAAGACAAAGTACATTATGCTTTTACCTATCAATGACATTTTGTTTCTTCTATTTTCAACTTTGATTATTTATTCCCTCAAGCTAGTCCTTGTATCTACATGAGTCATTACTTGGTTTATAAAGATAAAATCAAAGCCTTCTCTGTAAATTAGTTTTAAATATGCTCATTTGTCGTAGGTAGAGCCTCTGCTTCCACTAGGCATTTATAGCCTCGACAGGGTTACCTGTTCCCCAACAATGATCCTGTATCCCACTTAGAGAAATATACAATTTTCAAAGAGAAATCCATATCCACACTTATTGCTTTCATTTCCTTTTTTACCCTTAAAGAACAATGTCTTGGTTTGATAGCCAATTTATGACAGAGTCATTCACTTGATTAATAACTTTGCTGAACAAGTTGGCTCGTGATGAGACCCCTTGTCTTTTGATTGCAACAATCTTGAGTCATTTCCCTGTTGTGGTATGTAGTATTGGCAAAGTCAACAAGCTATAATATCTATGATCATGATAAGTCGGCTCGTGATGAGACCTCTTACTCTTTAACTTAAAGTGTATCTTGGATTGTTCTCTGAACGTTGTAATTTCCCAGGTGGGGAGGAAGTCATTGTTTCCTTAAGATAGCTTTGGACGAAAATGGTAGAGTTTTTTCTGGAAAGAGATTTTCTACAGAGAATCTTCATTTTGTTATTGATATCTTTCATTGGACTGATATAAAACAATTTCCCACTAAAGGTCATTTTTCATCAAAATTTACAAGGTTGAAACTAATATCATTTCTAGGCCTAGAGTCTTTAACTGTATCTTTCAATAATAACGATCAATTTTCTAAAAGAATTCTATTTATACAAGTGAAAAAACAAAGTCTAAAAGAGAATTTGTGTCTTTTCCATAAATCCCAAATGTAACCATTTACAATTGGTTTTGTTATGGAAATAAAAACTAATCTAGATCTCCCATTTTAAATCTAGATCTCCCATTTTAAAACTAGATCTCCCATCTAAAAGTTTTTTCTGGATATCATTTTTGAATCAAAAGAGGCTTTTACTAATGCTTGATGATGAGCGTGAGTTATTTTGGCCTGTTCTCGTTGTTCTTCTAACTTAATTATTTCTAGCTACCTTATTTGTAAGGAGGAAGTTGGTGCTTCATCAATATATTGAACTAAGGCCAAAGAGGGAATTGCTAAATGAGTTGGAAGAACCACTTCTTTCCCATAAACTAAATTGAAGGGAGAAGTGCCGATGGAGGCTTTCTGCATTATTCGATCTGCCCATAAAGAATATATTAAAGACTTGTGCCAATTTTTATGATTTTGGTCAATGGTTCGCTTAATGATTATGATTAAGTTTTTATTTGTAGATTCAGCTAACCCATTCCCTTGTGGGTAGTAATTGGCAGAGTATTTAAGCTTGAAACCCCTTTTGAGTGCAAATTCAATCATTGCATTACCAGAAAAATATGATGCATTATCAAACATTAAAGCAGAAGGCAACCCAAACCTGGTGATTATGAACTGATCTATGAACTCGATGATATGTTCAGCATTAGCTGTCTTGAGTGGAACTGCTTCTACCCATTTAGTAAAGTAATCTGTTGCTATAAGGATATATCTATGTTGTTTAGAAGAGTGAGGAACGATCTCACCTATTATGTCCAATCTCCACTGATCAAAAGGCTTCTCAATGTTGACTAGTTGTAGTGGCAAGGATGGTTTCTTTTGTCTCCCAGCAGCGGTTTGACAAATTTGACATTTCCTCAAGTAGTTATGTGAGTCTTTGAATAATGTTGGCCAGTAATAGCCTGCGCGTAGGATTTTATGTGCAGTAGCGTCTCCAGCATAGTGTCTACCTGCTAGCCCATCATGGAGTTCCTGCAAGACTTTTTCAGCTTCAGTTTTCTCAAGACATCTAAGGAGAACATAATCATAATTTATTCTAAAAAGAACATCGTTCACGAGCTGATATTGTTTGGCTTTCAACCTTAGAGCTCTTTTCTTGGTATGATCGAGGTTTGAAGGAGCATATCCATTCTTTAGATAATAAATGATATCAGCGTATAATGACTCAACATCGTTTAGGCTTACCTCATACATTTGTATATCTGCAGATGGAATTTCAGACATAGGCGATGCTCCAGCCAGTATTTTGCAAAAGCCTTGACCTTTTACAATACTTGCTGGTTTGATTTCTGCGTCATATTCCTGTAAGGCAGTAACCCAATTGGCTCTTTTCTCACCCACATCTTTTTGTACTAAAAGATTTCCTACAGCTGGAAACGGTACTATGATTTTTGTATGGGTTTTGAGTAGAAAGGGTCTGAAATATTTAATTGCTTTGAAAACAGCGTAAGCTTGTTTCTCCACATCTGAATAATTTAACTCAACCACCTGTAAATTTGAACTGAAAAAAGAAATTGGGGCTTCTGCCTTGTCTTGAGTGACTTGAGTGAGTATCGCAGCATATGATCTATTAGAGGCAAATGTATATAAAACAAAAGGATCTGAAAAATTTGGAGTTGCTAAAGATGGAGCGTTAACAATCGCTTGTTTGATCAGATTGAATGCCTCATATTCGTCTTGGCCCCATTTAAAATTTGAGTTCAAATTAATCATTGCCTGTAAAGGAGACACGATTCTTGAAAAATCTGGAACAAATCTCTTTACAAAGTTAATATGGCCAAGGAAAGATTGCACGGCTTTCTTGTTGTGTGGTAGGGGTATTTCAGAAATCTCCTTGATTCTGTCAGGATCAATGTGAATTCCAGATTTTGACACTATGAATCCAAGAAGTTTTCCTTCACTTAATGCGAAAAAAGATTTTTTCGGGTTAAGTGAAATTCCATACCTTTGACAACGTTGGAATATTTGTTTTAAATCTCTAAGATGATTGCTTTGTTTCTTGGAATATACAGTTATATCATCCAAATAGATTGCCACTGATTTGTTAACTAAACCCTTGAATGCGATGTCCATGGCTCTCTGAAATGTGGCACCAGCATTGATCAGACCAAAGGGCATCTTTTGATATGTGTAGGTGCCCCATTTGGTTCTAAATGTGGTTTTTAATTGATCATCGGGATGTACCAACACTTGATTGTATCCTGAGAATCCATCCAAGAATGACATTAATTCTGATCCCGCAACTGCCTACAGTATTTGCTCCATGGGAGGCAAAGGAAAATTGTCCTTTTGGCAGGCTTTCTTAAGATTTCGAAAGTAAATGAAGATTTTGATGTCTCCGTTTTTCCTCCTAATGGGAACCATATTGGAAACCCATTTGGGATGTCGAACGGGAAAAATTATTTTGGCTTCAATAACTTATTGAGTTCATATTTGATACGGTTTTCTAGATTGGGATGGATTTTTCTCAACTTTTATTGGACAGGTTTTTCATCGTCTATCATTGGAATAGTATGTTGGATGATGGAAGTGTCATACATTTTGATTTCATCGTAATTCCAAGCAAAGACACTTTTGTACTGTCTCAAGAGACGAATATACGCTAATTTTTCTTCAGGAGCTAGGCCAAGGCCTAGGTTGATATTCTGTGGTTTGGTATCAGTTCCCAGATTTACTAATTCATAGTTCAAAGTTGAACTTTGGAGTTTTGAATTGGTAGATCTTTTGAATCAATCTTTCAAATCATAAAGGTCTTCTAACTTGACTACCGACTTAGGTATAGCATTGTTAGTGCTATCTTGTTGCAATTGTCTGTCATGTTGGTCCTCATCAATTATTTGATTGGTGTAGGATCCTTCAGATGTGAGGAAACTCACGATATTAGGATCATCGTTAAAAATCCTCCAATTGGTGATGTTATCAGGAATAGGGGGTCTAAAGATTAATTCGATTGAAAATATATCAAGGCTAAAGTCTTCATAAGGAATGAGCTTGGAGGCTACGATAGCTAGGAGGTCTGCACTAGCATTCTGGAGTCTGGGAATTGATGAAATATTAAATGTTATAAAGTGTTCAGTCAGATCTTGAACTAAATATTGGTAATGTTTTAAATGACCTGATAAACAATGTATAGTATTGCGTACCTGTCTGATTACAATTTCAGAATCTCCGAAAACTTGAAGATATTTGACGTCTAATCTGATTTCTTTGTATAACCCTTGGACTATAGCCTCATACTCTGCAGTATTATTGGTGCAATCAAATTCGAGTCTACAAGTTAGCATAGTTTTATTTCCTTCTGGACTAATTAACACGCATCCTGCTCCTACTCCTTCGTTAGATTTAGAACCGTCAAAAAATAACTTCCAAAATAAAGATTTATTTACAGGACTATCTATAATATTAATACATTTAGAACTATCTCTTTGAGATAAATTTTCTACTTGAGATAAAATAGAATGTTCTAAGTAAGGTGAAGTATGAGCATTAAAATTTCCTAGGAAAGAATCTACTGAATAGTTGCCAATGATGTTATTGATGTATGCTACCGATTCATTCTCTCCCTCCAGTTCTGTTACTATGTATTTCTGATGTCTTTCTCGCTCAACTTTTATCTGATTTGGTTTACCATTGTAAGGGAGCCACATGTGCGACAAGTTAGTCGCAAAGTATTCATGAGGTTTTTCTGACCAATCTCTGCTAAGAATTAAGCCATAAAATTCTGGAATATCAGCAACTAAAATGTCGATAACTTGACATACCTTTGGGTTGGATGACAACCTTATAGTAACCTGATTTAATTCGCCAATCACTTCGACTTGCGATCGATCTAGCTGAACTATGCGCACAGTGGATTTTTGCGGTTGAACGTTAAACTTTGCACATATTGACTTTGGTAAAATATTCAATGAAGCTCTCGAATCCACTAAGCAATTATGCAAATTTTTATTGAAAATTTCATAAGTAAGAAGAAATGGGGGAGTATGAGATCTTGACCTTCCTCCGATTAAAGCGATATCATTTGGATCAACCTTATTAATCACATTAGTTGGAGGTCTTCCCATGTCATGGGAAGCTTGAGAGATTACAGCGGCAGGCAAAGGTGCAACTGGTACAGCATGTAATTCTTTCAAGAGTATCTTTTGCTGTTGTTTTAACTTACTCAATTCGTAAAAAGTGATGTTGGCCCTAGTCTTTTTCATATCTTCTATGATATTATACTCCATTTCATCCGAAACGATCAGCGTTTTAGATGGAGTTGATGAATTTGTTTGGACTGGGCTGGTTTGAGTCGCTTTAGGTATCGTTTTCTTGGCTGCAACTTTATCCTTAGTCATCAAGCTTGCGCTCTTTGGCTTAGCGGTAGGTTGAGGAGGATCAAGTTGATTTCTACTTCGAGTACTAACCGGGGATGCCTCTTGATCCTCTTCATCTGGGAGGATGAAATCCCACATACCTTGTAACTCTACAACTTCTTCTTCATCAATATGTTCTTCAGTAGCGATTTCCTCTTCTTCTTCTTCGGATTCAGCACTTGTAATAACATTAGGGGGCTTTGAATCGGTCAAAGGGTTTCTTTTATAAGGTCTGTACGACTTTTTAGAAGAATTTTCTACCACTTGTTTCTTAATGTCGACCATCTCGTTAGACATGGTCTTGAAAACTTTTTGCAATCCTTCTAAATCAAATGGATCTTTCAATTGTTTTTTCTTGGGATCTTCCTTGAAAGTAACCTTTTTTGATTTGCATTTTTATTTTCTAGGGCTATAATACGTTTCTCTACTGCTATTTCTTCTTTCATATTTTCGGCTAAATTTGTTTTGTTAGCCCTATCTATGAAGATTGCTATGTTTGATGGTAAAGCAGTGATGTACCATTCACTTCGCACTTCTTCGCTAGGCTTGGAAGCAGTGAGAATTTTGTTTAACAGTTTATTGAAACGTGAATTAAAATCTTTGATAGGTTCTTTTGACTCGGCCCTAAGGTTAGACAAGTCGTTGATCAATGTCGTTGTAGACCTATCATCACCAAACTTAGTGAGGAATTGTTCTTGGAAGATATCCCAACTAGTGATAGATCCAGATGGTAATGAAAAATACCATGATCCGGCTACTCCCTGAAGAGTATAAGGAAAAATTCAAACGACAACGTCTTCGTTGGTAACTCCATTGAGATTTATGGATAGCATAAAGTTATGTATATGTTCTTCCGCTAGCATGCCTGCTTCAGGATTAAACTTAGGCAGCCATTTTTCAGGATGGGTCGGTATCTGACTCAAGGGCGCAGGCATTAAGACTGCCTTTGGGTTATTCCATGGAGATTGGGCCATCGTTGATCTACTAACAGAGGAAAGTGTAGAAGATGATCCCTGTGGTTGAGAAGGTGAGGATATTATGACTCCAAACGATTGAGAAGGAGATGTGGAAGTACCAATGGACTGGTGGACAATGGTCTGAAGTGGAGGAGTGGATGGTTGACTTCATGGTGAAGAAGTTGAGATGGATAATGATGATGAAAGAGTCTTGCTATCGGACGCTTTAGGTGATTTCCTTGCTCTCTTCCTTGTGGGTAGAGGTAACTCGGTTGGCTGAACGCCAAACTTTTCGCTCTTTAATCTGGTAAGAGGATGAGCAAGGTTATATTGCAAAGTCACGCTGCCTTGAGATTTATCAAATCTTTGAGGAGATATAGAAAATCGCTGAAGTTTGTGAATCAAAGATTCAACTTCAGGAGGTTCAATAGTAGATTGTTCTAAAATGTCAGGGTTTATAGCAACGACTATTGTTCTTGAGACTTCTGGCTCTGGATTTAAAGATTTTAAATGCGATGGAGAAGTCGGGGGAGATGGTGAGGGCGATTTACTCTCAAAATGGTATTTAGATTTAGACTTACTTGACATTCACAGTTTGAGGCCCTCCTTCTAGCGCCAAATATGTTTAAGCCCCAAAAATCAGGTCTACAGCAAGGGGGATACCCACCCGGTCCGGACCTTGGTTAGCAGCTCCTTTTCCATTTGGTATAGTGGGTCCGACTGGGGATATGGGACCAGTTTTCCAATTTATGTGTGTGTGTGTGTTGAGAATTGATATTTCTTTTCTAAAAGTTCCTAAGTGAGATGCTCTAATTCTAACTCTAATCTAATGACATGCAATTGTATTCTAATAAGCAGAAATATCTAATTCTACACTAACCCGGGGTGTAATATTTATGTTATGCGATCTAAAATGATTTCAAATAACAATCGGTAATAAAGATCATTCAACTGTTATGAGAAAAGAATTCAATATAGATGAACCACTTCGTATAAAAAGTTAAACAAAACAGTTGTGAAAAACATATCGCATAATAAGCTACTCATACATTAAGCATAAATAAATAGCTATCACCGTACAAAAGTGCCAAATGATAACTCATGCATTCACGCATCAATATATAAACAACTAAACATGAATATCACTTTTACACAAAGGCAGAAATAGTTAAGAGATAGAAGTACCATTTATAACTAGTTCTACTCATGAGCTTCAAGCGATAATGATTTATCTCTTCTTAATCCAACATCCACTAAGAGTACAAAAATGCAACATCAGTGGCAGATATTAAATGCAGATATCAATAAATCCTATTCCATTCATTCATCAAAATCTCCTCGGAGGGTGCAAAAGTGCATGTTTTGAGGACAAGTTTTTGATAAACTTCAAGACCCTTCTCTAAATGTATGAGAAGGGTTTAAATACTACTAACTAAATCTAAAAATAACTTATTACAAAAATGTAGGATACGGTTTAAATGACAGTCCTTTTTTTTCAGGTAAAAATAAAGCAAAATTAATACTAATATTGAATCTAAAACTAACAACTAACTATTTCTGTATCTGCTCCTTGAAATTGCAAGCATTCAGCATTTGCTTTAGAAGAGTCGGTTGGCCGACTTCAGACTTTAACTGTCCTGCAAAAACGGAATCAGCAAGCGTTGGCGCCATCTTCTCGGCAGAATTGATGATGCATTTGAGAGTCATATACTCGCTGTGTGGTTTTACCAAATACTCCCAGTAAGAATCCCAATTCAACTTAGTTAATTTTTTGATTGATTCTTCCTTTTCTTGAGCCTTCTGTCTCCAGCCTGTTTGCAGTTGTTGTACATATATACATACCATATTGAAGATATTTCGGACAATTACCATTGGTTTTAGGATTCAAGTTTTACTTTTTTACTTCTAGCGTTCTGTTTTACAAATTTCTGGGCTTACAGGTGATTGAGCAATTAGAGGCTTTCATTTTCAAAAAGTTTTGCCTAGAGACGCCGGGCTTCCTTGGTGTGATTTCGCCTCTTGCACTCTTTCTTTTAGTGGATATAAAGCTAAAATTTTGTGAAAATAATGATGCCATAAGTTATTGACCCTAAGTCTTGAATTGTTTGTTTTTTATGTCAGCGCTGTCCAGTACCCATTTAACCATTTCCGTGTAGGGGAGAATTCTGGGCCTCGTCGCTATCTGGTACAAGAATGAACAAGCTATATCTGAAATTGATGCCTCAGAAGACCCCTGTGAACCTGCAGTAGTCGTAACCTCCATCACCTTGGGATTCTCTTCTTCAAGTAGATTATACATGCCTTCCCAAGTAGTAATACTAGCGTCTCTGTTACAGGAGGTGTCTGTATACAAGGGTGTCATCTCTTTATCTTCAGAGCTCGAAACTTTGCCTTTCTTCCCCATAATATCTTGTATACTACTTTGTATAGTTCTTTGTTCTTCGTTCCTGCAGTTTACAAGTGAGGTAGGAGTAATGATAAGGAAAGGTGACGGGAAAGCTTTAAATGTCGAAGACATAAAAAATATACCACCTTACGTGAACTAGCTTTTCGATAAGCACAAAACCATATTTCATCAACAACTGGCAACTAACTCATTAATTAGCATTAAAGCGTATAACGAGGTCTCGGTTTATGGAAAAGGCTTTCTTGAATAATGAGCCCAAAAGATCCGCGATGAAGTGATTTTGCGATTTGCTTCGCAATATCGCAGATCTCTGTATCGCACTATCGCTATATCGTTCTATCGCAATATCGTAGTATCGCACTATCGCAGGAACGCAACATATGACAATTATCCGTTAATGTGTTTTTTGCGAAATGCGATTTTGCGATATGCGCCATCGCATATCGGCGATTTGAGATTTTTTTGAGCATAAGTGGTCTTTGATGCATGCAATGCAATATATGTTTTTCAATATGTAGTCTCGCATCGCGATCTCGCAATCTTAGAATTTGGCCTGTAAGGAGGTATCCTATTATCCTTTTTGCGATGCGATATTTCTTAAGGAGTGATTTAATCTTACCTTATCATGAAACTTAAGCTTTTTTTTATATATTTTTCAAGGGTATTTTCCTAAGTTTATGATGGTAAGTTTTATTAAAAAGGAAATACAAGCACTAATTAATTTTTAAATTTTTTGACTAAAGGCCCCCACTTATTTAGTATTAGTAATAACACTAAATAAGAAGGGGGGTTGTTGTTGGCCACAATAGGTTGGTACCATCTACAAGCCTTCTCTTATAAAGAAATGGCATTACATTAAGGCTTGATAAAATAGTAAAAAAGCATACAAAATATTACAGTTTAGCTCTTTTACATATTCGACTTCATCCTCATGACACACAGTGCATAAGGAGGAATAATATCTCAATTTGTTGTAACAAAATGATGCCTTTGACCAATAATTTCCTCGACCTCATCGAAGACAGTTCGCTCAACCATCGAACTTGGAAACTAGCGTCTGGTACCGGAATAATACATTTAGTACAGGAACGCAGGTACTGGAATCACGCAGGTGTTGAAACACGAGTACTAAAATTACACAGGTGTTGATGTTGGTGCTGGAAGGGTGCACAAGTATGGTGAACACACGTACACAATGGATAAAAGCATGAGTAGTTGATCAGTAAATACATAGGTACCGGATGAGAACCCGAGTACCAGATTGCTAAGGTTGGTACCGAACGAGTAGGAGCACGGGTACCAGATGAATAGGAGCATGAGTATTGGATCGTTGCATTGGTAACGGATGAGCAGGAGCTCATATATGTATCCAATTAATCAGAGATTATAAGAAATCAAATAATTCTATTTCTAGAACAAGAAAACATAAAAATCAAGATTTAAATATAAATTACCTCATATATACACAAGGATGCTAAAAGTCATGTTTTTGAAGTAGGTAGGCAAGTAGTGAGTAGGTTTCGAGGTAAAGTTGGTCAAAAATAGAGGACAATATGGGGTATGAAAGGCATCAAAAAGGAGACTCAACAACAATTAAAGTTCATCATTTTGAGAGGGCATGTTTGCATGTCTCAAAGATGAAATCTGATCTAGCGTTCTTAAAAACACGTAGGGACTCGTATTATTAACATTTCTTGAGTCAAACTAGTCGTTATAATCTAACGTCTAGTTATCTTTTCTCTACATATATTTATTTCAATGACTAGATTGGGTTCTTCATCTTGTCTTGAAGATGAAACGCACTAGTTGGTTCGAAACGCTTCAAAGATATTTTCTCCTATGTGATTTTTACCGAAATATTTTTTTCAAACATATTATGCATCACAGGAGCTTGAATTCAAAATTGCATCCCTGCACGGTAGGGCCACTACGATTAAAGTTCATCATTTCGAGAGGGCACATTTGCAGGGCTCAAAGATGAATTCCGATCTAGCATTCCTAAAAAGAGGTAAGGACTCATATTATTAACGGTCCTTGAGTCAAACTAGCCATTATAATCTAACATCTAGTTATATTTTCTCTACATCTATTTATTTTGATGCCTAGAATGGGTTCCTCATCTTGTCCTAAAGATGAACCACACTAGTTGGCTCGAAACGCGTCAACGAGATTTTCTCCTGTGCGATTTCTACCGATTTTTTATTATCATACATATTATGGATCACAGAAGCCTGAATTCAAAAATTACAACCCTAAACGGTAGGGCCACTATGATTAAAGTTCATCATTTCGAGAGGGAACATTTGCAAGTCTCAAAACTAAAATCCGATCTAACATTCCTAAAAAGATGTAGGGACTCATATTATTAACGATTCTTGAGTCAAACTAGTCATTATAATCTAACGACTAGTTATTTTTTCTCTACATCTATTTATTTTGATGCCTAGATCGGGTTCCTCATCTTGTCCTGGAAATGAACCAAACTAGTTGGTTCCAAACGTGTTGACAAGATTTTATCCTATGTGAATTTTATCGAAAGATTTTTTGTCAAACAGATTATGGATCATAGAAGCCAGAATTCAAAATGTACATCCCTGCACGGTAGGGCCACTGCGATTAAAGTTCATCATTTCGAGAGGGCGCATTTATAGGTCTCAAAGATTAAATCTGATCTAGTGTTCCTAAAAAGATGTAGGGACTCATATTATTAATGGTTCTTCAGTCAAATTAGATGTTATAATCTAACCGATAATTAGCTTTTCTCTACATCTATTTATTTCAGTGCCTAGATCGGGTTCCTCATATTATCCTGAAGATGAACCACACTAGTTGGTTCGAAACATTTCGACGATATTTTCTCATATGTAATTTTTACCGAATATTTTTTGACAAACATATTATGGATCACAGAAGCCTAAATTCAAAATTACATCCCTACATGGTAGGGCCATTGCAATTAAATTTCATCATTTCGAGAGTGCATGTTTGCAGGTCTCAAAGATGAAATCGATCTAGCATTCCTAAAAAGATGTAGGGACTCATATTATTAATGGTTCTTGAGTCAAATTAGCATTATAATCTAATGACTAATTATCTTTTCTCTAAATCTATTTATTTTAATGCCTAGATTCGATTCCTCATATTGTCCTGAAGATGAACCACAGTAATTGCTTTGAAACGCATCAACGAGATTCTCTCCTATGTGATTTTTACTGATTTTTTTTTTTTTTCAAACATATTGTGGATCATAGAAGCCTAAATTCAAAAATTACATCCCCGCATGGTAGGGCCACTGCAATTAAAGTTCATCATTTTGAGAGGGCACAATTGCAGGTCTCAAAGATGATATATGAACTAGTGTTCCTAAAAAGATGTAGCGACTCATTATTAATGGTTCTTGAGTCCAACTAGCTGTTATGATCTAATGGCTAGTTAGCATTTCTCTACATCTATTTATTTCGAAGCCTAGATCGAGTTCCTCATCTTGTCTTAAAGATGAACCACACTAGTTGGTTCGAAACACGTCGACGATATTTTCTCGTATGTGATTTTTACTGAAATATTTTTTGTCAAACATATTATGGATCACAGAAGCCTGAATTCAAAAATTACATCCCTACACAGTAGGGCCACTGCGTTTAAAGTTCATCATTTTGAGAGGGCACGTTTGCAGGTATCAAATATGAAATCGGATCTAGCATTCCTAAAAATATGTGGGGACCCATATTATTAACGGTTCTTGATTCAAACTAGTCGTTATAATGTAACTGCTAGTTAGCTTTCTCTACATCTATTTATTTCGATACCTAGATCGGGTTCCTCATCTTGTCCTGAAGATGAACCATACTAGTTGGTTCAAAACGCACCGACGAGATTTTATCCTATGTGATTTTTACCAAAATAGTTTTTGTCAAACATATTATGGATTACAGAAGCCTGAATTCAAAAATTATATCCCTACACGATTGGGCCAATGTGATTAAATTTCATCATTTCGAGAGGGCATGTTTGCAAGTCTCAAAGATGAAATCTGATCTAGCATTCCTAAAAATATGTAGGGACTCATATTATTAATGGTTCTTGAGTCAAACTAGTCGTTATAATCTAACTGCTAGTTATCTTTTCTCTACATCTATATATTTTGATGCCTAGATGGGGTTCCTCATCTTGTTCTGAAGATGAACCACACTAGTTGGTTCGAAACACGTCGATGAGATTTTCTCCTATGTGATTTTTATTGAATGATTTTTCTTCAAACATATTATGGATGACAGAAGCCTAAATTCAAAAATTACATCCTTGCACGGTAGGGTCACTGCGATTAAAGTTTGTCATTTCAAGAGGGCACATTTGCAAGTCTTAAAGATGAAATCCGACCTAGCGTTCCTAAAAAGATGTAGGGACTCATATTATTAACAGTACTTGAGTCAAACTAGTCTTTATAATCTAACGGCTAGTTAGGTTTTCTCTACATCTATTTATTCTGATGCCTAGATGGGGTTCCTCATCTTGTCCTAAAGATGAACCACACCAATTGGTTCGAAACGCTTCGACGAGATTTTCTCCTATGTGATTTTTACCGAAAGATTTTTTGTCAAAAATATTTAACCTGTAAATAGGATTTTTTACAATACCATGGCTTATCCATAACACATGCCAAAAAAACCATAAATTATTTCACAATCAAAATATTTTATAACAATATGATAAGATTCTTAACCATGGATATTTACCCCCACTTTACCATGGATATTTTTAACTTGTAAATAGGCTTTGTTACAATACCATTGGCTAATATCCCAATTTATCAATACCACATGCCCAAAAACCCTAACTTAATTCACAATCAAAATATTTATTTTTTATTTGTTTTATAACATATTTTTAATTAATCTAAAATTAAAAAGGTTAAAATTACTTTTGAGGAGACATCTAAACCCTCTATCCTCGCAAACTACTAAAAATATTCTCATAGAAATTAAATCAACCTTTTAATAAAATTAAAAAAGATTTTTTTTTTAATTAAAAGGATCCATCTTAAAAAAGGATCCAAGTGATGAAAGCAAGAAAAGTGACTAACAATGATAGAGGAAAGATAGCGAATAGTTATTTTAAGTTTTTTATTATTGTATTTTCTTTGACATGATTGATAAAAAATATAGGTTTAATATTTTCAAACAATCGAGTTCTTTTAATTTACATACTTTATTAAATACAATACAATGGGATCAAATTTAAGAGAGAGACGGGTGGGGTGGGAGAGAGGGGAGGGGAATAGTGATAGAGGTAAAGGGCGGGGGGAGAGAGGAAGAGAGGTGATGGGGGGGGGGGGGGGGAAGAGAGAGTGAGAAGTGATGGGGGGGGAGAGAGAGAGAATGAGAGAGTGATGGTGGGGAGAGAGAGGGGGGAGGTGGGAGAGAGAGGGATAGAGGAAGTAAGAGAGAGAGAGGAGGGGAGATAGAAAAGGAGAGAGGGATGGGAAGAGAGATGGACTTGGAGGGGGAGAGATAGGGAGGAAAGAACAAGGACATAGAGAGATAGAGGTGGATAGAGAGAGGGATTGACAAGGGAGAGTTGGACAAAGAATGAGGGAGAGAGGAGAGGAAGTAAAAGAGAGAGAAGGAGAGGAGATATATAGGAGGAGAAGGGGAAAAGAGAGCAAGAGAGGGAAACATAAAGATGAGGGGAGAGAGAGGATGAGAGAGGGACAAAGATAGTGACAATGTTGGAGGGCAGAGAGAGAGAGACAAAGTGATGGGGGAGAGACAGAGGGAGGTGAGAGAGAAAGGGGGAAATTTGAAGGAAGAGAGAGGGAAGGAGTGTGAGAAAGTAGGAGATAGAGATGGAGTTGAAGGGGGAGAGAGAACGAGGGAAGAAGAAAGACAGAGAGAGAAAGGTGGAAAGAGAGAGGGAGTTAAAAGGGAGAGATGTAGAGAGGGTGAGAGAGAAAGGAAAGTGGGAGGGAAGAGAGAGAAGAAGAGAAGGGGGAGAGAGAGAGAGAAGGGAAAGAGAGAGAGGGTGAAGAAGAGGGAGGGAGATAGATTCTGTATGTTTGGGGGGTGAGATAGAGATACGTTAGAGGGGGAGAGAGGGATGAAGAGAGAGAGAGAGAGAGAGAGAGAGATAGAGAGAAAGAGAGAGTTTGGGGAGGTGAGATAGATAGATAAAGGAAATATGGAGGGAGATATTGATATAAATGGTGGGGGGAGAGAGGGGAAAAGGGAGAGACATAGAGAGGGAGGGATAGGTGGAGAGAGAGAGAGAGAGAGAGATTTGGGAGAGTGGGAGGGGAGAGAGTAAAGGAGAGAGGGAGGGAGAAATACACAAAAATGAAGGGGGGAAAGAGAGGGGATTAGAAGAAGACACATAGATATAAATATGTATTATATAGTATTATATAACCAACCTAGATCCATCTTAACCCAGGATCTATCAAGCACCGAGAGGGATCATATCTCTCAATGTGCAAACCTTTCCTCAATTTTTTCACTCCCAAAATAGGATTGCACCTCGAGAGATTTGATCCTTCTCGGTGCTTGATAGATCTAGGCTGATTGAATAAAAAATTTGGGGTGAATACAAAGTTGACCTTGTGCCAGTTAATGGTATCGAAAATAAAAGCTAGAATGAAAGAGGTGTGAAGCCACTTGATTCAAGGGTCATCATAAACAAATTTTCTCATGAAGGCATATCAAATTAAGGAGAGTGCCTTACAAATATGTTGGGCATGGAATCCCCCCAAGGCATGTTTAGGGGCTTAAAGCCCAAGTTTTGACCGAATATTTTTGTAAAAGCTCCGCGAATTGCGGGCATGGGGCACGAAAGTATAATAGAGTCATAGGGTTGTCCACCCTAGTTTTTGTAATGTAATGTCAGCTGGATAGACCTCGACATGGTCCGCGGACCATGGGATTATATAAATAGAGCGAGGCCCTAAGTGTAGAAAAAAACTAATAGAAGGGAAGCATGAGAAGTCTAAGTGATTGAGTCAAAGTGTGTCCGTGGGTCGTAGAGAAGGAGAAGGCTCTGCAACTGAGTGTGCAGAGGCCTAGTAGTCTGCAGCTGAGTGCGCAGGGCAGGTCGAGTCGGTAACCCTTGGGAGAATCAATAAAGAAAAGTGTTACTATAATTCTGTGTATCTCTTCCTGGTTTAATGCATGATCGGATATAATTTGCAAGTATACTGTTTATTTACTTCGTGAACCTGTATGAATGTTTTGTATTGCTAATTATAACTTAAGACATTCAAGTAGGTGAAGGTAATTAATTTGTACTGGAAGATAAGTCAGATCTCGTGTAATAGCACAGAGCGCGGCACAACCCCTGGTTAGGGTTGCGCGAAGGTAGTGTATCAGGCCGCGAGGAACAAAAAGTACGCAAAGTGAGCTGCGCACAGGAACAAACAGAGGGCCAGTCATACCTCTCAGACGTCTCAAGGGTGTGGAAACCTGGTTCTAGCACCCTCCCATACTACTTCGGGTGAGACCTCAGTCCGCGCTCCATGCACTGTTGCCGAATGGGCCAGTACTACAGGGATTTGTTTGGATATTTAACTCTGAACCTGGCTCAGGCCCCAACAAGCCAACAAATGGTTTCATTGTCGGGATTGGGATCTGCATAGAGATGTCTGATGTTATATCACTGGAATTTGACAAAGAAAGGAATTGAAGATTGGCTGGACAGAAAGATTCACGAGTTTGCGACGCAGGAAAACACGAATCCGCTACTATCAAAGGAAGGGTGGTTAGATTTCTATTTGTATACGGAGATCAATGAATTTTTTTTTGCATCCTTTCCCATTGAGTTGTACGAGTGGATCGCAAAGCTAACAGATAGCCAAGGAAGGTGTAAAATTGAAAAACCTATTGTGTGGACTCCAAAATTGGTGCGCAAACTGGAAGCATCAGAAGATAAGATCACGCGCATTGTCAATCACGAGCTCGATCGAATCATAGGAGGATTCGTCAGCGAATTTGCAGTAGATACTTCAATTAGCTATACCGAGGCAGAATGAGGCTTCCTCAAGGGACCACGAGGTAAGTACATTAAATATTTGAACACTTGGATTAAAATGCTACTGTGTGAAAAGCGGGTTATGTGAATAAATTGATGTTTGGGGCTACGCGGAGTGGGAGAAACGAAGGTAGCATAGAACTGGAACTGGCACCTTGATTTCACCTCCGCAAGAGGACAAAGAAGAGCTCGCGAAGGTCTCGCTAAGAAGTGCAATCAATCTGATAAGGTATAGAATTCCGCGCATACCACCCCCACCCACACCACCACGAGTTTCAACATCTTCACCCCCGTCTTCGTCCATACCACTTCCGCCACCACCGCGAGAAGTATGGCAATCGCGATAAAGCTACCAATGTTCATGGGAGTAGGGAATGAAGATCCAGACCAGTTTTGGTTCGTGATAAAAGTTGTATGGGAAGCACAGGGTGTCATGAACGACACTATAAAGAAGGCAACATTGGTCAGTGCTCTGCAGGATCACGCACTAACCTAGTACATTAAGCATTCCAATGACAATCAGAATGCGGGGATCACATATATCCAAGCTGTGCTAAACAAAGAATTTAGCAGGCCAAAGTCAGAGGCACAGTCGATCATTGGATTCAAGGAAATCACAATGCTACCAGGTGAAACCCCATGAGAGTTGGATCAAATACTGAAGTGCACAATCCGTGAAGCGAACATGACATTAACAAATGGGAAAACCGCTAATGGTTTGTAGCATTGTTAACGCTGCATCTACGGAACGTGTTGTCACAACAAAGGCTAACCACTCAGGCTAAGGCATTGGAGGTCGCAATGGGATTGCACGAGACTCTGATTCAAGATCCTAACCTGGGAGTTCAACAGATTCATGCGCAACTGAAAAAACTTGTGCCTGGAGATGTAGAGTTTGAAACAAGACAGGACAACCCACCTAGAGATGTGCGATGAGGTATGGTGCATAAAATGCAAGGGTCAGGGGCACGACAAGGATTATTTCCTGGTGTTCATGAATTACCTTGTGGGATGAGGGCCAATGCCACTTAGACCAGAGGCACAAGCAGGAAAAAGCGCAACGCCTACACTATGGTGCATGATTTGTCAAATAGGAGGAAAGCATGCTACAAACAATTGTCATCTATTACAAAAGTATACGAAGAATTCACAACAGTTGTTCTATAATTTTTGTAGGTTGGTAGGACATGATGAGTGCACTTGTCGAAGTTATCAACTGATGATAGATCGAACTCCTACTTACAGAGTTCAGGCCGAAACATGGGCCCTCGATCAAAACATAGGAATGGCACACATCGGATTTCAAGGACACAAACGAGGCCGAGGTGGAGGGGGACCAAGAAGAGGTCGCGGACAACTAATATGTTAAAATTGTGGAGGGCCAAGGCATTATGCCCGCGATTGTACAAATCCAACGTGACCATCATGCTTGTATTGTACATTGTTTAACCATGAGACAGAGGATTGTCCCACACTGATAATGAGGTTGCGCGATAAAGGAGCACTCCAACCTCCCACGACTCAAAACCTGCAAATGATGAGGCCTGAACCGTGCGAGGAAGACCCTAATGTAAATATCGTGCTCTGAAGTGGTATTACGGCAGGGGATGACAAAGGTAAGCAGCTTGAAGAAAGTACCTGGGTTAGAAAGTCTTCAATGAAGGAACTAGAATTTGATTTGGAGTGCGCTAAGGAGACCTTCATGGAAGATAAGAGGAGCTTCACTGATGCTTCTACTTCAGGAATTAAAGGCAGACTGGAACCAGAAATGGATGTAGGTTTTAACCCTGTAGAGAAATTACCTGCATACAAATTATAAAACACAGAAAATAAATAATGCGAGAGCATAACACATAAAACACATATACACAGAGATTTTCCCCTGGATCCCAAAACCAGGACTACCAGCTTGATTTTCATTATTTTCTCTTCAATGTTACAATACATATTTATACATGCCGAAGCATCCAATACCATGGACCGAAAACCATCGCGTCCAAAACCATGTGCGAAAATCATGCACAAAACCATAGGTAGGTCCGCCCAACATAACATAGGGTCCAAAATAAAATTTTAGATGGGTTTATACCTGCACCCCTCAACCCCCTGTGACCCCACCCCCCCCCCCCCCCTCACTACGTAATCGGTGCAACGAAGGGGGGCTCTGGCCCCCTTCTAACCCCTCGGTTAACTACGTCGGCTAGTCGTGGAAAGAATATAACACAACCCAACAATGGACCCATTGATGCTCACTAAGTTCTTAGAGACATGCATGAAGCTATTGCGCGACACCAAGGCTATAAAGGGGCTACAAGAACTCATAACTAGATGCACTGGGACTACACCAGGAGAACCGTGCGTAGTCCGAAAGCTTGGGAAGCACACGGTGCAAACAGGAAGGGAGATGAGATTGACTGCGCAGATCAGGGAATATGAGATGGACCAAGTGATTCTGGATCTAGGATCGGACGCGAACGTCTTACCAAAGCAGACATGGGAGCGCATGGGTAGGCCTACGTTACAATGGTCTCCTATCTACCTACAAATGGCGAACCATGAAAAGATCCTATGGGGATATTGCAGGGAATCACAGTAAATATCGAAGGAGAAAAAGCGCTAGCATATTTCGAAGTGATAGAGATTGTTGATGACAACAATCCCTACCCCGCACTATTGGGAATAGATTGGGCCACTGACATGAATTGAGTGATAAATCTAAATAAGCACAAGATGATCTTTGAGAAAAAGTCACTGCGTGTAGTGGTACCCTTAGACCCTGCAGAAGGATCACGCTACACGGAGCCAGTGCACGACTACGACAACAACGACGATCTAGAATGCATCTACAAGATAATCGCACACAAGCAAGATTAGGTAAATCCAACCGCGGATGGTCGAATCTCTTGGGAGCTTGAAATCTCCTGCACATCAGATTTTTACAAGGAGAGAGAACGATGGCAGAACTGATTACACGAGGTAACCATGCTCAACTATAACAATATGACAAGGTCGTTGCACTGCGTAGCAACAGAGGTAAGAGATCTACCTACGTATGATGGGTTAAGTGAGGTGGATGACTTCCCAAAAAAATTGAAAGAGAAGTACCAGAACAACAGCGTTTCGACACTCTGAAATGGGTACTACAAGCTACGCCCGCAAGATGGTGGGGTACGCACCAAAGAATTTTTAAGGACTGGCGTGAATACAAAAGGATGATGCGCATGCAGTTTGGGAAGCCTCAAATGCGATTGGAAGACAAGTATGACAGAAGGGATGATCCACGTACACACCTCGCAAAATGGACAAAGATCTATGGGGAAGAGCCACAACCTAAGTGGGTGCACTTGTTTTGTCATACCCATAAATTGGTATATAGAAACAGAGCTCCGCCATGGCATGAATGAATGGGATATCTTGCACAAATTATTCCTGTTAACCTTCATGTTTGAGGATTGTTGGTGGGATACTGTTGATGATGCACTACAAGTAGTAAAAGCAACTATCTTTAAAATACCCCAGGAGCAAATGGAAGTGCTTCAGCCTGAATGGGCGACCCAGTTAAGCTGCGTGCTGGAGTGTTACAATGTAAACATTGAAGAAGACGACAAAGATCCACGAAAATTTAACATTCTAGAAATTGAAGGCTATCACAAGGTTCAAGGACCATTGATTGAAGACCCTGACATTACCACGCCGGTAAAGAAAATTAGCTAAACATTGGTACAGAGGCCGAACCTAAGTATGCAACACTCGACGACTACTAGGATGATGCCACGGTGGATAAGGTCGATGAGTTACTCCGCGAGTACCAAGACTTATTCCTGACCAAGATCACGAACTTAAAAGGGATTGTTGGCAATTTAGGGATGATGAATATCACCCTAAAACCCGATGCAAAGTCGGTTAAGCAGAGGTCTTACTGCTTGAATCCGAAGTACAAGGACAAGGTCCGCATAGAACTAGACAAAATGCTTGCAGCTCGAATCATTCATTGATCCAGTGGAAGAATCCGACTGGGTAAGCCCTATGGTAGTGTAGGAGAAGAAGCAGAAGGGCGAGATAAGAATATGCATGGACGTCAGGAAATTGAATGACGCCTGTGTTCATGACCCATTTGCGACTCCATTCACGGATGAAGTATTGGGAAATGTCGACAGACAAGAAGCATATTCTTTTATTGATGGGTTCTCAAGGTACCATGAGATCAAAATCGCGCCAGAAGACAGGAGCAAGACCACCTTCGCGACTGAGTGGGGCTGCTTTCAATACACCATTATGCCAATTGGGTTAACGAACGCGTCGGCCATATTTTCACGCATAGTTGTTGCAGCATTCAAAGAATATATCCACAAATTCCTGGAGGTCTATCTAGATGATTGGACTGTATTTGGATTTTAAGAACCATGTAGTGAGCTTACGCTTGATGCTGGATACTTGCCGACAACACCAAATCACGTTGAATCTCAAAAAGTGTACGTTCCTCGTTCCCTTTGGGATCCTGTTGGGACATGTGGTCTACAAATAGGGACTAATGGTAGACCCCGTGAAGATTACAGTAATTCTAAATTTGGAAGCACCGCGAAGTGTTAAACAGTTGCGCGCTACCTTGGGACATACGGGTTACTACAGGAAGTTCATCAAAAGCTATGCCCATATCACTACGCCAATGGAGAAACTGGTGAAAAAGGATGTCACGTTCTGCTGGAATGATGATTACATGAAGATCTGGGATGTACTAAAAGAGAAATTGGCCTCTGCCCCAATCCTGGTCTTCCCAAAATGGGATGTGGAGTTTCATGTCCATGTTGACGCGTCATGTATAGCACTGGGAGCGGTGCTAACACAAGAGGGTGGAGAGGGCTTGGATCACCCTATCGCGTTCACAAGTCACAGGTTGTCCAAAGTGGAAAATAACTATTCCACAACCAAACGCGAGGGGTTGGCTATGGTGTACACGCTCCAAAAATACCGGCACTATTTTCTAGGAGGACATTTCAAGATGTATACAAACCATTCCGCATTAAAATACTAGGTCAATAAGCCTGTGATGGGGGGCGCATATGCAGGTGGCTCTTATTGTTCCAAGAATATGACTTTGAGGCCGTGGTGAAGCTTGGACACCTGAACGCGGGACTGGATCACTTATCGCATATTGAGACGGGGGAGGAACCTATTAGTTTGGAGGAAGGATTACCTAATGCACAGCTCTTTGCTGTGCGCGTAGTGGATGGACACTTTGAAGATATAATCCACTTTTTGACAACGAGGACTGCGCCGAAGGAATACTCCGTCCAGCAGAAGAAGGAACTAGTGTTATGCGCGGCTGATTTTTCTGTTATCGTGGGGCATATATACAAAATGGGCAATGATGGGATACTGCAAAGATACGTACCTGAATTTGAATGAAGTCAGATCCTCACGGAAGCGCATGGGGGTGCTGCAGGGGGACACTATGTAGGACGACCGACCACGCAAAATATTCTTCGTGCAGGGTTATGGTGGCCAACCCTTCATCATGATTCAAAAGCACACTGTAAGACCTGTGATATATGTCAAAGGACATGTAAACCATCATAGAGGAACGAGATGCCTTTGGATGCACAAATGACACTACAGCCCTTCGAAAAGTGGGCAATCGACTTTGTAGGACCTATCAAACCTCATGAAAAAATGGGCGTACAATACATTATCACCGCGATCGAGTACTTGACTCGTTAGGCAGAAGTGCAGCAGGTCAAAGACTATACGACCGCCACGGCTGCAAAGTTTTTGTTTGAACATGTGTTGACTCGATTTAGCTGTCCGAAAATCTTAAGGAGTGATCACGATACACATTTCTGAATGAAACCATTAGCGCGCTAATAGAAGAGTTCCATGTGTATCATCAAAAAAGCACACTGTATCACCCACAAGCCAATGGGATAGTAGAAGCATTCATCTAAGGAATAAATCTAAAGTACAAAGTTAATTAGTGATTGTAGATTTTTATGACCTATAAATGTTTTAATAGTCATCCTATTTAAGAGGTCAAGCTTTTGAAGTGTCAATTTTAGAAACCCCAAATTCCAAATAGGAAAATCATTTCATTGTTGAAATTCAATATTTAAATGTAAATATTTTTAAAATCAAATAAAAACTCCTTGACCATTAACCTTTCCATGAAAGAGATTTAGGATTAGGCACTGCATAATAAAGTGAATTCCTTGTCATGTTATTCAAATTTTAACTAAATCTTCTAAAAATACTTAAATTTAAAAATTTAAAAAGAAATAGGGAAAAAAAAATCAAATAAACTTTTGAATTAAAAATATTTGTTAACCTATACTAAAGAGTGGCGTCAACTATCCATAATCAAATTGTTCAATAAATTCGGATTCTTAATGTTAACATCACCTTATCCTACCACATTCTGGAATCAAAGTGTTAGGTTCAAGTTCTAGATATTATTGGAAGCGACAACATATTTTGTTTTGAAAGTTCAAATAATATCAAATCCTTGTCGCTATATACAAGAGTGGTTATATACAAGAGTTTCTTAAAAAAAATTGTGGGAACGAAAATACCTAGAGCAATTCAATATTTATTATCGCGAATGCTTTGATTGCTTTGAAAGAAGCACAAAGGTAAATGAAATGCTAATAACATTTGAAATCAATTTCATTGTAGAATTCAAATGAGAAAGATACTTTGAACCCTTAATATACCATTCTTCTAACAATATTATTATAATGAAACATAGTGGAATAAGAATAGAATATAATAAATAACTAAACTGATTTTAATTTTTGTTTTTAAATATCGATTTGTTTAAAAAATATATTATAGGAGTGAATGTTTAATATATTTATGTAATTTTGAATGGAGTTGTCTATAATGCGACTTTTTGAGATTCCAGTGACGGAATCCGGCCGGAAGAAATTAAGGTTAAATCTTGATTTGTTGCAGTTAAAATGGTTTTTTAACTGCATATTTGGATTCAGCACCCTGAAAAACCCCTGAGATGCTTTGATTGTGTAGAAACTAACTATCAAACTTGAGATTCCAATAAATTGCTGCCGGATTTTGACCGGAAAAACCCACCGGAAAAGCTTTCAAAAAGTCGCATTATAGACAACTGCATTTTGAATACATGTTATTGTCAATTTAAAATTGATTATTTTCTGAGTTCATATTCTTAAATTATTTTAAAAATATTGTATTTTATTGGGATGGTGAGTGTGATGGAAGGTTACTATGGATTTTTTTTAGAGTAATAATATGATTTTTTTTGTTTGGGTTTTGGTTTTATGTTTAACAATCAAGTCGAAAACATGGAAAATTTTAGGGGCTAATATTCGTAGGTGGGCTAATTTTCCATGATTTTTCCAAAAAATAGATTCTCAAATTTCGATTTTTTATAAAAACTGATTCGCCCATATTTTACAATATGAAATTATTTTACCTTAAAAATCGCCAATATTATATCGAGAGTATATATAAAATCATTATAAATTTGAATAATTTTACAAATACATCAATAAACATTTTATAGTTTGCATATTAGGGACTAATGAGATTTGTCAATGTTTTAAACTTCAAGATAATTTTCCATTCTTAAAATTTTCCCTGGCCAAAGCATATGCATTATGGAAAGGATTAAAAACAATTAAAGATAGTGGTGGTCAATCATCGATTGTGATGGGAGAATATAGTGGTGCTCAATCATTGATTGTGATGACAGAATCTTAATTTATAGCTTAGTGCCAATACATAACCCCTTAGCTTTAATAATTGCATGAAGCAAACAAGTAGGGAAGACTAGTCCATGGCCTCAAACCAATTTACTCTTAGTCAAATCTTCTCGAAGGGAGGAAGAGGATCAAATGGTACATCAACTTGATAAAGAAGTGAAAGTTGTGAATCAAGGCTATGAGCGTCTTAGTACAACTTTGGAAGAAATAGCTAGCTCATATATTTTTTTATAATTATTATTTTTTCTATGGCTATGAGAATTTTAGATGCTATAAAATATATAGTGTTAAAAGAGCCTATTTGGGGATCCCTATTTCCTTAAAAGAGCCAAAGGCATTAGATTGGATGCATATCCTATATAGCATTAATAAAAATGGAACAATAGGGATCTTATTGTTTGCATATAATAATTTGGGTTGTATTGATCAACCTATATATTATCATCCCTCTAGTCCTATAAAGGCTAAACATTACTAGCTCCATTTCGTATTACACAAATAATTGGGATAGAAATTAGAAAAGTCATATGGCAAGGAAGAAACTCTCACCTTTTGAAATGGAATATAGTACATTCCCCCTCAAAAAGGGAGAACTTGTTGATCTAAGATCCTCCCTTGATGAACTTGGATTTAGGAGCTAATATATTGTGGTGGATTGTCTCATGAAAGCTAAAGTGATGGAAGGAAGTATTACACAAGGCATACTTTATTAGAGGTAGATTTAAAAGCTTAGATAATTGCATTCCATAAGTGGCTCTTTGATTTGGTATTTATACAAGGCAATTACCCCCATAATATATTAGGATCACCACTCCTAGGTGCTCGGAAATGGAAAATTGATCCATATTTGTAATGATAAAATCTTGGGGCTCATGCCTCTCTCCCAATACATTAAACCCCATGCTAATCCTAAAACCCATTATTAATCCCTAGACATTGATTGATTACATTTTTATTTGAAGAGCCACAACACACATATATGGATTTATTGGCGTTGATGTTTCGAATTCGAGTAGAGATTCATCTTCAAGACAAAAGATTCTTAGGGTTGGAACCATATTAGGATAAGCAAAGATCATGTCCAGAGAATAAATCTACAATTTAACTAGTTATTTCCACATCCAAGAGACAACCTCATTCCCCTACAATTTCCCTTTTCGTAGTGGAAATTTATTCTTGAATTCGTTACGGTATATGGGAACAAAATAGTTAGCTCAGGCAAGAACTTTTCTCTCTATTGGGATCATGAATTTCTCGATAATAAGTAACACTTGGTTGATTTCTAGCACATTTTTGATGCATTGCATGGCACAAAGAGGTGCCAAGAAAAAAAAACAAAACAAAACAAAAAAAACAAAAACAAAAACAAAAAACAAAAAACAAAAAACAAACAAAAAACAAAAAAAACAAAAAAACAAAAAAAACAAAAACAAAAAACAAAAAAAACAAAAAACAAAAAAACAAAACAAAAAAACAAAACAAAAAAACAAAACAAAAAAACAAAAAAACAAACAAACAAAACAAACAAACAAACAAACAAAACAAACAAACAAACAAACAAACAAACAAAAAGTGGGCGAGGGGAGGCCAAAATTAAAGGCTAAGGGAGGAGTGACCAAACCAAAGGGAATGACCTATATCGAGGAAACTTGAACCATGACATGGGTTGAGGAACGAGGGAAATGTGGGAGAGAGATCAAGTAAGATAGGAAGTAGAGCAAGTCGAAGTGAGAATGGGGCTAAGTGCGATGCAGAAGATATGGGAAAGACTATATGGGAGGGAAGAACGATGAGAGGAAGGACTGAAAAGTGCGAGAGAGAGGATGATCAAACTCTAGAAAATAACCAAAGAAAAGCAAGAGAACCTAAGACAGAGGTGAGAAGGGGTAAGCATGAAGGAGTTTGGTTTGAAAAAAGCAGAGAGGATCCTTGCTCCAAAACAAAACAATAGAAAAACACCATCATAAATAACACAGGGTATCTTTTAAACAAAAGCTTACCATATTCTTGCAATGATTGCCGAGTGTGGGGGCCAAGGGCCATGAGTGGCCTTGATTCTTGATCATATCAAAGTCTGGCTCAAAATTTACTCATCGTCGTGTGTGTAACTGCCTGTTATGAAACCAGCTCACAAAAAGATAGAATATATAGATCAACGCCTTAGAATTCAGCCTCTTCGAGGGGGAAACCTCCTTTACATTACAAAAATGAACAATTCTTGGATGATACAAATGACTAAACCTCCCTTCTATATATATGAGTCTAAGGGGTCAAAATATAACCAAGCCAACATAACAGTAATAACATAAGGGCACAACAATAACAATAGTGAGTTTCTATGGGGCCACTAATAACAATATGGGGACAATAGGGGCACAATAATAACAATAAGGGCTACAATGACAATAGTAATGGGGGAATCACTAGTATTATAGGGACCTAACGTGCCCTCTCCTTTCGAAAAGTGTTCTCCTCAATGCTTGAGTAGTTCTGGATGCTTATGTATAAAATTCTCATCCTCCCATGTGGAATCTTTAGTGGATAAGTTCTTCCACTTGATGAGATACTCCGAAATTGATCGATTTCGTAGCTATCGAGTTCTTGTTTCT
>APFE031759510.1:23439-87900 GCA_000404065.3 Pinus taeda | reverse complement strand
GCCATCCCTACAGAGGATTCTCCTTTGGCTTGTTTGAGTCTACAATTATAATGGAGATACACAATATGATGAGAGTCGGGCTCGTTGTGGGTTGAGGGGGAGGATTCAAAGGGATGATGGTCATAATTAAATTGTCTTGAGGATCACATTGTGATACAATTATAGAGGATACATAAGAAGATATAATAGGCCTGGAAGGACTAAGCTCCATGACCAAAGATATTTTATCATTCATAATTGAAACCGGGTTGGGATGGGGATTGAAGACTATTTTTTTTAGAGGTGGACTCGCACTCATCTAGCTTATCCTCCTACTTGTCATCTAGCACCGTGTTCTCACTTGTTATCTTGTCTACTTGATTCACATGAGAAATTGGTTCCACTTACGGAGAGTCCTTCATGATATTTTCTCTAATGGATTTATGGATTTCCTTCAACTGAAAAATTTCAAAGCTATCATCTTGCATAGTACTAGGGTGGCTTTTCCCCCTATATCCCATAGGGCAGTCCCACACAACATGATTCTGGTGATGACAACCACGACACCAGAAAGGCAAATCCTCATAGTCTATCTGTTACATATGATAATATCCCTTGTAGGTGAGATTAATATTTGCAAAAAAAACCCCTCCTAGGGGGTCCAATTTGACCAGTATTCTAGTGATTTTCTTAAACATGGTTGACCTAAATGACATTTTAGCTTCCAAAAATTCCCCTATTTTGTTTGCAATTACTCGAAACACATCCAATGTCCATATTTATGGGGGGGAGTCTAGGTAAAATTACCCAAACAAGCACAACATCTAGTCATTCATGACGAGCATCAAATAAGGGACCCCACCTCTTCAATAGGACTAAGGAGGAGTCAATGCACCATTTTATGGCCAAGACCCATGAAACCACTTATGTCAATTCAAACTGAAGTATAAACCATCCACGAACCAAAATACTTACCTCAACCATTTTCGTTTGTGTGTCGCCCCATGTCCTTTTAATCCACTTTCATAATCCTTCAGCCTTGAATGACCACCCCTTTTCTTTGCCAACCAAAATATTCTCAAACGTTTTCATAGTTTTGCGAGTTGAATATCCTCCCTAAGTGCCAGATTACAGTCTTCCATATTTGGAGATAGAGATATAGATGGAAGGGGGAGAAAGGGGAGAAGAGAGAGGGGGATGAAGGTAGGGATAGATAGATATGGAGAGAGAGTGTGTGTGTATTTGGAGGGTTGAGATAGAGAGATTTGATTGCTTGCGCTAGATGTATTGATTTCAGCGTAGATGTTGATTTCTAATTATATTTTATTGTTTGCACTATATGCATTGATTTTAGTGTAGATGATAATTTCTAATCCTATTTGATTACTTGCATTAGATACATTGATTTCAGTGAAGATGTTAATTTCTAATCATATTTCATTTCTTGCATTAGATACATTGATTTCAATGTAGATGTTGATTTCTAATTCCATTTGATTGTTTGTGCTAATTGCATTGAGTTCAGTGTAAATGTTGATTTCTAATGAAGTTGTCTACCGACATAATAAATTAGCTCAGAGACCGGAATCCAACGATTTTTTTTCTTAAAAAATATGATGGTAGGAGTGCTTGAATCTTGTTTTTGATGGTGGAAATGGATTCAACACCATCAAAAACCCCTAGGGCACCCAAAATCTTGAAGTTTGACAATTGTATCTTGGATTTCCAAAAAACATTGTTGGATTTTACCAAAATCTTGCTGGAAAATCAATTGTTTTCACAGCCAATTTACTCAATTTTTAAACTATGCGATTTCTAATTATATTTGATTGCTAACACTAGATGCATTGACTTCAGTGTAAACGTTTATTTCTAATCATATTTGGATGCATTGATTTTAGTGTAGTTGTTGATTTCTAATCATATTTGATTGCTTGCATTAGATGCATTGATTTCAGCATAGATGTTGATTTCTAATCATATTTGGTTGTTTGCATTAGATGCATTGATTTAAATGTAGATGTTGATTTTTTATTTGATGTAATTAGATGTATTGTGTACATTAATATGAAGGTAATTAGATTAACATTGTGCATTGATTTCAATGTAAGCACAAAAAAACTATTGGCAACATTTCTATGTTACAATAATTCAGCCATAAATAAAATACTTGAATTTTCATCTTAATATTGGAGGGCAGGAGAGACAAGGTATGGTATTTACTACAATTGGGTGAGCTAAAGATATGAATGGTCTACGATTTCAACATTCATTTTCATATGATCGATATGAAAATATGTTAAACTAATAGGTGTGATAATAAGAATGCTAGAAGAAAATAGTTTGAGATTGATCACAATGAAGACTATTTGTAATTGTACATTCTTATTATTCACATTTTCTATCATTCAACACTATTACATTGTCACTTTGTATTCAAAAAAATTATTTCATCAATATTTATCAGTCAAGTTATTAACAGTGTTTATCATCTCAACAAATTGAGGTAAATGGGCAAGTTTAAAATTAAAATGACAAGACTAATCATGCATGACTGAAACCAGCTTAAATCCATCTTAACCTTGGATCTATCAAGTTCCGAGAGAGATCAAAACTCTCGAGGTGCAAACCTTTCCTAATTTTTTGCACTCAAAAAAGAGGTTTTCACCTCGAGAGATTTGATCCCTCTTGGCGCTTGATTGATCTGAGGTTAAGATGGATCTAAGTCGGTAATTATTGCGCCAAAAAGCAATCTCCAACCCAGTATGGTAGAGATGTTGTAATGTCCTATCCTGTAAATATTTTGACTCAAACAAATTACATAAAAATTAAATTAATAATAAAATAATTCATAATTAAAATAAAATTGAGTAAAATAATCAGTTTACTTTTGGTAGTTTTATGGCTCTAGTTTTGACAACCCACGGTTTTGTCCATGAAATTATTACGTAAGAAGAATATACACACACACCAGCCCTAGTGCTTAGAGAGACTATTGAGGTACATTTCTTTTAGAATAAAAAGAAAATTTGATCTATGTCAGTGCTTGGTAAAATCAAAAATAAAATAAATTTAAACTAATAATATACAAAATATATATATATATATATTATATATATAATATATATCACAATTATACAAAGTTTTAAAATCCTATCAATCTCACAAAAATATATATAGATAGATAGATAGATAGACCAAAGGTTTTTAAATCCCATCAAGCTTGTTATTTCTAATTAGTAATTTCACATTAAATGGATGTGAGAGGTCCCATCAGGGATGAAATTTGATGGGCAAATTGCCGGGGTGATTTGCCTATCAAATACAGTCGAAATTTTTGTAAAACCATCACAATTCTTTATTGAAATTGCAAAAATAAATAGAGAAATGTAAAAACCGACCAATTTGAAAAACAAGCCTGTTTTGAAATTCCAACCCTAGTATTTAAAAAATGGAAACCAGTCTTCATAAATCTTTGCTCATGTCAGGAGTTTGTCAAAAATATATAATGATATTCTCTTCGTCAAACTTAAATATGTTCCGTATCCTGGAAGGACTTCCATCACTTAAATATGTTCCTTATCCTGGAAGGATAGGGGTTGGTATTATTAAGCAAAAGAGATGTGTCAGGAATATAATATATTATTTTACATAATATTTTTCTTTCATGTTATTAATTTAATTTTATATTATTTTATAAATTATAATAATAAATTGGTGGAAAGAAAAAGTGCTTTTGACTAGGTTGAAATATTTTGTAGGAAATATATTTATAGTTTTTTAAATGCCTCCCTGGGTTTGGTTTTGGATATATTTATATAATTTTAAATTTTTAAAAAATGATTTTTTCAATAATAATATAAATTATATTTTTTTATTTTAATTAAATAGATAGATAAAATATTTGTATTGATAAAATAATGGTAATTATTATTTATGGGAAAGCTCATAACATAATAAATATTTTGAAATTGTGATTTAACATATATTACATTTTAATAGAAAGTTTTTTCATTTATAATAAATATTTTGAAATTGTGATTAACATATATTACATTTTAATAGAAAGTTTTTTCATTTATAACTGTGTTCGTGTTAAATAAAATAAATTTTTTTGACCCATGATATTTTGGGAAGTATCATGTGCCTAATCTTACTATGGAACTCATGAGAGATACATTACATTCATCAAAATAAAAAGATAGTTTAATATCTAAGATTAGGGTTGATCACCTACTTACAATGTCTTAACCTTTTTATCTTCTATCCTTTACTATCACACCATAGTGTCTCATTAAATTTAAATGTAATAATATTTTTAATATCATTATTATTCTAGCCCACGGGGCATAGAATAGACGATAGGGGGTGTACTATTAAGTTACTCTGTGGTGTGAAGGTCATATGTTCTAAACCCTATGGGCAAAACTAGCCAGTTAAGGATTGGTGTGGCCCAAGTCGAGTGCGATCCTTGGGTGATTTTGACGGCTTAGATGCCCCTGGGTCACGGTTTCTCAAGCCACGGGTCAAGCCTAATGTAATCTCCAGAGAACTCAAACAACTTGACAAACAAAAAAAATATATTATTATTATTTTATACATTAATTTCTTTCTTTAATCTCCAATGATTTAGCTAAGACTTAGCATATTTATGCAACTCCTATTTGAGTTGTAAATGGTTTTTACTAAAGTTTGAAACAATTTTTAAAAACTTCTTCTCTTCCATGTTGTTTATCTTGTTCTTGCACATTAGGTACCTTGTGAAGGTGGTGCTCTCAATGGACTCTCTTATATGAAATGAATAAAGATTATTTATGTAACATGTATACTTTTAGATTAAAAATAATATCGTTTAAAAAGTTGCCCATTAAGTATAGAATAGTTGGCCACAAAGTGTATTATCAAGGCACTCTTTATATAAAGGTCATTGGTGCAAAACCCACTAATCTCGTTAAGAAATATATATATATACTCTATATATAGTCTAAAAATTTCGACAAACACATTTAAAATTTAAAATTTGTAAACCAATGTTAACAATCTCAGTTTAAAATTCAAAATTGTAAGTTGAAGTCAAAACATCTCAATTTAATATTCAAAATTTAGCCAAGACTTAACATATTTATGTCACTCCTATTTGAGATGTAAGTGGTTTTTACTAGAATTTGAAGCAATCTTTAAAAGTCTCTTGTCTTTCGTGTTGCTTATCTTGTTCTTACACATTAGATACCTTGTGAAGGTTGTGTTCATAATGGACTTGCTTCTATGAAATGAAAACAAAACTATAAATGTAACATGTGTACATTTGGATTAATAACAATATTGCTCAAAAAGTTTCCCATGAGATGTAGAGTAGTTGACCATAAAGTGTATTGTCAAAGGGTGCTTTATATGAAGGCCATTGGTACAAAAACCAATGAGTCTAGCTAACAAATACACACACATATATAGTTTAAATTTTTTGGCAAAAAAGATAGGTCCCTCCACAAATTAGCTAATGGAGTGGCTTTAAAAATATCCTTGAAACATCTTACTTCTTTAGAAATGAGTGGAGCTTTGCAAGCTTGCTCTGCGGCGGCTAGGTTCACCTAGGCACATGAATCACTGTTTTTTGAGTATTTTGTCGTCATTGTGTTGTTGTTCGAGTGTTGTGTCATCGTCATGTTATTGTTTGAATGTTATGTTGGGTTGTCGACGCAAGAGTAAGACTAAGGTTTTTGCCTATTGCTCGCTCTAAACACCCTCAGATTACAGCTGGTTGATTTTTTGTCTTTGTTGGTGAACGGATTTTGAGGGAAGTCAAGCAGGTATTGTGTCTATTGTGTGGTACAATTCATGCACAATGAGTGCCACAAATGAACTTGTGAAGAAGGCAGAGTCAATTCCTTCTTTGGACTTGGGGTTTTCCTCCTCATTGAAAAAGAATGTGGCATTTTTTAAGGAAAAAGCGTTATTGGGAAGGTTTACTACCCTATGGCCAAGTTATGAAGTTGTTGAAGATTAGGCTTATGTCGAATGGGTAAATCATGAACCCACAAGCATTTTTTGTTGTGGAGATGGGTATTACCCATTTCTCTTTGAGAACCAAGAAGATAGAGACCAAATCTATAAGTCGAGTCCTTATTTCATGGGAACCAAAGGCTTGTTTTTCACTCATTGGTCTTTGGAATTTCCCATGATGGAAATTTCATTTGCACCAGTATGGATGAGATTGACATTTCTTCCTCTTCTTTGTTGGGGTGAGGGCATTTTTAAGGTTATATGAGATAAACTAGGTCGATTTATTTCTAGTGACATGAAAGATGGGTGCAATTTTTCTTGTGTCAGAATTTATGTTGAAATGGATTTCTCAAAAGACCCCCCTGAGACAATTCAACTAAATCTAGGTGGTTGGTCTCACCTCCAGGCTTTGGATTATGAACAGGTTCCTTGCAAGTGTAATCTGTCATGAATATGGACACTTCGTAAAACGTTATCTAAAGCTTTAGTTTCTTGAAGCTTTCCAAATCCATCACTTCTTCTAAAGAAGAGCAAGGTGAAAATAAGCAAGGATTCATTCCAGATAAATGGAAACATAAGAAGTATGGAAATAAGAAACAACATCTATGTAAGGTTGAATCTCAGTATCAACCACTTTCTAACAATAGTTTTGAAGTCATGAATGTTCCTGAGATAGAAGGTGAGAATCTTGAGGCCCAGGTGAATTTGCCATCTAGTAATACTCTTGTTTCAAAGGTCCTTCCTGATTCGAAGGATGGAGAAGACTAAGATCAAGACTCTCCAAAGAAAACTTTCGCAGTGGCAAAAGTGATTCCTTTTTCATTGAAAGATGAAGAAGTTGGTAAGAAGGTCAAGCAGAGGTTATCCTCTTCTCTTTCATATTCATATGTGCTCAAAAATCAACGTTCTTCCCCACCGATAATAAGAAATAGGAAGTCAAGTCCCACTAGCACAACCGGTTGAGGATGGGCCTTATTAGCGAGGTGACCCAGGATCAAACCCCACGGATCCTGTTGTGCATGTGTTAGGGGCAGGATACATGCTAAAATCCAGTCAGCTTAGGGCTAGTGTGGCCCAAGTCATGTGCAATCACCAGGTGATTTTGACTTCTTAGATACCCTAGGTCATAGTTTCTCAAGCCACTAGTCAAGCCTGGAAGAACATAGACAACTTGACGAACAAACAAAAAAACAAGAAACGGGAAAAACCATAGTACAAAGAACTTTGGTCCTGGGATTTGTCTTACCTCCTATGGGTTAAGTGATGGGTCGTCCTCTAGCATCTTATAGAAATCTTCTACTTATGTTTTTCTTGTGCAGACAATTTGTTAAAATTTACTCCTGCTCCTATGAAGTAGTAGGAATACAAATTTGAAGAGTTAGTTTTGGACCTTCCCCCTGTTCTTACTAGTAGGAGGTTGGTTTTCATTATTTTTCGAAATTGTAAGACAAAAACAATGTAATTCTTGATGAAATTACCGCATCCAAAAGTAGACTTTCAATATAATCTATATACTCTTGTTAAGAAACAAAAACAAATTAAAATTTTAAATCAAGTTTAAAAAAACTTAATTTAAAATTCGAAATTATAAATTGAAATCAAAAGTATCTTAATTTAAAATTCAAAATTATTTTTATTTCAGAACGCCTTAATTTAATATTCACAATTATAATTCAATATCAAAACACCTCATCATATTCTAAAAGTAATTAATATACTTTGAACTAAAAAGGAGTTGATTTAGGCCAGAACACTTTAATAAGTCAAAATTATAATCATCTGAAACCTTAACCCAACCCAACTTGTAATTAGAAAATCAACATCAACTAAAACGAAATCTTAATCCAACTTGTAATTAGAAAATCAACATCAACTAAAACGAGTTTCTAGTATAATAAATATCAATGTGAGAAATCGTTTATCCACCCATAGGATTCAAATGTCTTGTTACCAATTCTTTATTTTCTCTCTGCAATTTATTAATAATTCAGTTTACTTAAACTAATTTAAATTACATTTATATATATATATAAATTAATAAAAAATAAAATAGAAATAAAATAACATTTTAATTATTTATTTATTTATTTATTATATATTTTTTAAATGTTTATGAGTACCGTTGGCTCATTTTTTTATAAATCTTATAACTTTATGTCTAATAGTAATTATTGATTTAATTATTTATTTTCATGGATGTTTATTAGAAAGAGTATATTTTGGGTTGTGTTGTATTCTTTTCACGACTAGCCGCCTTAGCTAATCGGGGGTTAGTGGAGGGCAGTGCCCTCCTTTCGTTGTGTTGATTGCACAACGAGGGGTCACACAGGGGGCGGTAGTCCCCCTTGTCTAGGGTGTTTAAGGGGGGCGTGTAGCCCACCTCTACGGGGTTTGGGGCAGTGCCTCGGGGAAAAAAAATTGGACCCTATATTAGGTGGGGTGAACCTACCTATGGTTTTGTGCATGGTTTTGCACGCGATGGTTTTCGGTCCATGGTGCTAGATGCTTTGGCATGTATATATATGTATTGTAACATTGAAAGAAACATAATGAAAAATTAAGTTGGTAGTCCCGTTTTTGGGATCCAAGGGAAAATCTTTGTGTATATGTGTTTTATGTGTTATGCTCTCGCATTGTTTATTTTCTATGTTTTGGAATTTGTATGCAGGTGTATGGGGTTAAAACCTACAATATATTTATTATGAAGATTTTTATATGGTAAATATCTTGATATCATTTCTCCTCTATAATATTCTCCTTATGCCTGGTAAACTAAAATACAAAAGTAATCTAATTTATAACTAACAAATAGAAAATAATTACATATCTTTGTTGTTTTTTTTGTATTCTTTAACCCACATCCTTATGAAATTTTTTCAAATCAATTTTCCCTAGAATTTCCCACCAATCCCTTTGTTTGAGAGAGTTGTACCTACTCCATCATCACATATTGCCTCATTATTAACTTTTCCTTGTAATCCCAATTTTACACACCATAGCTTCCATGTCTTTCTCTTAATCAATCTTTCTTAACCATGATGGGAATCTCCTTTCTTCTTAGAAACATTAAGACCAACTTCAAGGATAACTTATTCTAAAACTCATTATCATCACCACTTTTCTCAACAGTTACTTTTATTCCTTGGTTTACCAACTTCGATAAGACATGTGAAACCTCAACATTGATTAAGGGATGTGGTGGACACAACAAGGCCCTTACCACCTCATCATGACCCATCAACTCCACCTCAACCCTTCAACCAAGACTATTATTTTTCATAGAACTAAGACATGACCCTATAAAAACCATGACATTTTCATCTTTACCATGACTAATGTAAGGGAACTCAAAAACCTCATCCTTCTCGACTTGGTACCTTTAGGATTTTGTGTATGAGATTTTTATGGCGTCATAGTTTTGAATTAACAAAGTCGAATCTAAATAATCATTTCCAAAACATTATCCATTAAATAAAAAACAATTTGGTAATCCCTTTTACAGTAAGAAAATAAATTTGTCTCGCCCGATCGGGCTGGATGAGCTGGCGAGGAGTTCATTGATGTTCTGGCGGTGCACGAACAAGGTCATAGCCGAGGATGATCAAGGCATGAGTGCAATAGGCAAGTGGAGCGGCCGGCAGAGGAAGAGTGCAGGTCCTTGGTTCAGTGGCGCAGGTGCTCTAGGCATTGGACGGGACGGAAGTACGGCGAGAGGATCGATCCATTATGCGACGGGCCTCGGGATTATCTGCAACCATAACTTCGGTAATGATACCGACGAGCAGATGAGTGTTAAGACCGAAGGAAGGCGACAGGTTATTTGTCGTGAGGAATGCATGAAACCTGCATGCAGATACCCTGAGCGCTGGTGTGTTTTGAAAGTTACCGTAAGGAAGGAGGGAGGAGTAAACTGCAGAGGAAGGGGGATAATGGAGGCGGAAGGCAGTGGGAGCGTGAGAAGATGGATGCGCAGCGGGGGGCCTGAAGACCAACATAAACTCACAGCAGATATGAAGGGCAAGCGAAAAGTGGAAGCCGAAGGGAACTGGCATATTCAGGTTTTAGAGATATTAGAAGAGGAGAGCGAGGAGCAGAAGGGAAACCAGGAAGAGGAGGCCTGGAAAAATCGCTGGAAAAGGCTACCGGGCGAGGATAGTGAGGACGCAGACAAAGGCACAGGTCGTTTCGTTGGCAGGGGCAGGGGAGGACCACGCGGCAGAGGCAGAAGAGGACGAGGCCGAAGGGGCCGAGGCGGGCGCCAGAGAAAGGACATGGCGGAGAGAAGAGGACGGAGGGGGCGTCAATGCAGCCCACCCCTGGAGACGGAAGTTGAGCCTGCTGCGGGAGATGGTAACCGGCGGACAAGACAAACTATTGGAGACAGAATCAGAATTGTTGAGCAGGAGTACAGAGAGAATTCAAACCCCAAGATCAGGAGAATTATGGAGCATTGGGAAGAAGAAGCCATCCAGGCTCAATCTGAAGAAGAGATGGAAGATTGGATTGCTACTATGCCTGATCCTGGCCATACCAGAGGAAGAATGACCCTCTACAAACAGTCTCTTCATTTGTATTGGGTCATGAAAAGGCTCATGGCAAAAGATTTAGAACAGGTAGCCATGGAGATGGCTGAGATGGTTCAGAGTCTCCCTAATGTGAAAAAGGAACTGAAGGACATAGTCATCACCATGCTCCTGCAAGAAAAAAGACTGGAGGATCTGCAGCATCAGCTCGTGGCAAGTGGAGTGCTGGTGAAAAAGGAGAAAGGCCAGCAAGCTGAACCTGAAAAGCAGTGATCAAAGGCATGTCTTTGTTGTTCTGGGAGATATCTAGCTTTTTGTTTTTCTGTAGGCATGAAATCTTTTGCTGTTTTTATATATAGGAAGCAGTATATAGGCAATAGTATGGAAATAGAAACAGAAACAGTACATGAAACATGGTTTGAACAGGTGGTAAATTTCTATTTTTGTTTTGATGTGACAAACTTTGGATGGTCAAGATACCCGGTTTCCCTTCGGGGCGGGGTGAGACCACCCTGATGATACTGTAAATATTATTTTATGTTAATAGAAAAGGTCCTACTCAGCTTACAAAAAAAAAAAATTGTCTACCTCCAATCCTACACCAATAGCTTTATTAACAAACTAGCTAAAAATAACCATAATAGACTTAGCTACAACACTCTAATCTTGAATTCACCCAGTAGAGAGTCATATCCTGAGACCTAGCACCTCCATTTTAATATGAAGCCAAAACCCTTATATTGCATGCTCATTTGATGATTATGATTATTATATTGACTCTTGTGAGTGAATTTTTCCATGTCTTCTTTTACACACTACATACATCACAATGTTGGTAAGCAATAATGTGCATGGTTCTTCCTATTGTTGTTATGGGTTATGTAGGATTGGGTATTATATTATATTGTGCAAGTGTGCTTAGGAGTGGATTCCTAAATGTTGATAGATTTCCAGTAGAGGTAAAATCCCCCACTAAGTTGTTAGCAAATTATCATTTTGTTAGTATTAGGATTTTCCATCTATTTATAAATAGAGATGGAGTTCTCCTTCTGATTCATGTATTGGATCCTATATTTTTGGAATGTCTACCCCTTGAAGAGATAAGTGAACAAGAGTTAATCCTTCCATAAAAGAGTCATTGAGCATTTCCTATGTATTTTGTATGATTTAACTTTAAAGATTAAGCTTTATAACAAATGATATCATGGTTATTTCTTGGGTTAGAGTGGAAGAATTTTTTAAAAATATTTTGCATATTTTCAAAGGGATAACTAGGGTTAGCAACTCTAAGATGCATTTCTATAGTTTTTTGTGTGGAAGTTAACGAAACAATTTATAGATATAAATCCTCTTGAAAAAATACCCAATTTCAAAGACAGATAGTTCAAATATGAGTCAAGGAAGTGAAGATATTACTAATTTAAAATCAACTACTATAGGAATTTTTTTATGAAAGTTGTGATTTTCAAAAGAAAATATATTTTGATATAATTCCCAAATTATAGTCAAATCAATGCAAGTTGAAGAAAAGTGGTTGTGGCATCTTAGAATTGAATTTATAATAGAATTTCATAGCAAAATCATGAAATTTATACCTTTTCCGAGTTGGGACCACAAAACCCCTCTAGGAAATTACTGACACACGATTGTCTCATTTTTTATGAACACAATTGTAGTAGGGAAATTATTGCCACACAATTATCTCATTTTTAATGAACCCAATTGCAGTAGGACCAACATCACTAAATGCAAAGTGGTTGTTCTTTTTCCAAATTGGAGTCATAATAGCAATTGTAATGAGTATTAAGGACTCTACCCCGCCATATGAAGAGAACATCAATGACATCAATCGAGAGAAAGTTATAACTACCAACTTTCAACTTGCATATTCTCTAGTGGTAATGTTACTTTGAGATCCACAAGCAACCTTTTACTTCTATGTGGATGATCTTTTGGAGATGGGTGGTTCTATTTATTTGGATTTGCATGACTATGGGGAGCATTTGATGCATAGTACTCAATCATTTAATGATCTTAGGTATCATCATTTGGGGTTCAACATGGGCGTTGAGACATGGGACCCAAGTTTATGGATGAGCATCTCAAATTACTTTAGCATAATGAAATGAGACCTTGGTTTCCTAGACTACTTTATTGTTGCAACAAGAACTTGTAAGAGACCCTAGCTTATGGTAGTACATTATCATTATAAGCATTAAGGGAAATTCTTTTTAAAGGGTGATGGAATGATGGGATCCTCCTAAGGGTGTAAAGAAGGGTCAAAGGGCCTATTAGAATATTAACAGTGGTATCCATTCAATGTAAGGTTGATTGAGTCCACTATGTTTGTGAGTCTTACATAAGGCCCACTAGATTGTTAACTTCTCGTTATGATCAAGGTTTTCCAACTAGTTATAAATAAGGATGGATTCCTCAATATCTATCATGTATTGTAGTATATTGTATTGGAGCTTATTTCATTGGGTATTTGTCCCCTCAAACAAGCAAGTGAACAAGAGTTGATCCTTCCATTAAAAAAATATCATTGTATTGTCACTGCCCTACCTTAAGGTTTTTGATATTACATGAAGTATTTGGAATTTATAATATGTTTTCTTGATTATGTTTTAAAGGTTAAGGTTCATAATTAATGATATTAGAGCTCTTTATTGGACCAAAGTGGAAGAAAAAAATATATTTTTTGCATATTTCAAAAAGAAAACTAGGACTATGACACTCACATCCATTTCTATAGATTTTTATTTAAAATATGAAGAAAGAAATTATGGATCTAGGTTCCTCTAAAAAAAATACCTTATTTTGAAAAATAAATCTTTCAAAACAAAGGTAAGGAAATGAAGAACCATATTGCTAATTTAAAATCAACTATTATAATATTTTTTCAATAGTTACCGCAAGTTTTGCAAAAGCAAACGTCTTTACATAACACCTAGGTTGTGTCCAAACCAATGCCAATTGAAGTGGACTGGTTGTGGAATTTTAGAATTGGAATTATAATAGAACTTCAGAGAAATATCATGAAAGTTATTCCCATTTCATGTAGAGAATTCAAAGAAACCCTTTGGGTAATTAACATCACACAATTATTTCTCTACTTATGAAGCCAATTGCAATAGGGTCAGACCATTAGATGCAAAAAAATTGGGTTCATAATAGAAATTATAATCAATATTAAGGATGCTAGCATCATTTAAAACTCATTACCTCAAACCATAGCAAAACCAAAGAATAAAAATGTTGAGAAAACGAGGAGGAATGGATCAAATTGTGTTTAACAAATTCATGACCATTATTTAGAAGGATTTGGACCAAATTAAGGAGCTTGATGTCCTTGACACATCATATCCTTTCATCATATGAGAGTATAATAGAGAAACATATGCCTAGTGTGATTTAAAGGAGGTTTGGGATTATTTGTATATGGAAAGTTGTATTCTATAGGAATACAACTACTTACAACTACTCTTCAATGACTCTACCCCTACCATATGAAAAAACAACATTGAAAGAAATTAAGTGCAAGTTATAACTACCCATTTTCATCTTGCATATTCCATATTCGCAATGTTCCTTTTAGATTCACAACCAACCTTTTGTTCTTATATGGATGATGTTTTGGACATGAATGGTTCTATTTATTTGGATCCATGTGATCGTGGTGGGAATTTGGAGTAGAGTACTCAACCATTCATTGAGCTTAGGTGTTGACATCAGTTGGGAGTCAGCATGAGCACCAAGAAATTGGGACCTAAGGTTATGTATCATTTTATTGGACTACTTCAACATCACCATTAGAAGTTGTATATGAGACCTTGAACTACTTCAACATATAATCGAAAAGTGTACATAGGATCTTAGCTTATGGATGTACATATCACTCTAAGCATTGAGGTCAATGCTTGCTAGAGGATGGAATATTGAGATCCTCCTAGGGGTGTAATGGGGAGTTAAACTCGAGTTAAAGAGCCCATTAAGTAATAATTATTGTGGTCATTCACTATAAGGTGTATTAGGTCCATTGTATTTCTTATTATTAAATAAGGCCCACTAGGTAGTTGGCATTGAATAAATGCAATGTGGCCTTATAAAAGAAAACACATTGGGTTATAGTTAACATTAGGTTATAATTAGTGTTTATAACTAGCTATAAATAAGGATGGAGTCCTTGCTATGAATCATGTATTGGAGTATATTGTAATGGAGTTTGCATCATCAAAAAGTTACCCCCTCAAATAGGCAATTGAACAAGAGATAATCCTTCTATAGAGTAATCATTGTACAATACCTTAAGGGTATTTTAATATATGAATATGAAGGAATTTTTTATCATATTCTCGAATATATTGTTTGTGATTCAATTATAAAAGTTAAAGATCACTAAACAATAAATCAATGACAAATATAACAATATCTCATCCAAACTATGTGATGTCTAAATTTTTATCTGAAATACTACCATACAAAACTCTTTTACAAATTTGTCATATTTTTCGGAACTCTAAATCACACATATTCACCCAACTTTTTTATAAACTACCTTTCCTAAAAAACGATTATTCTTACTTTCTTATTTTTATTTGCCTAATAAAAATAAAATAAAAATAAAATATTATGATATTCTCATCCTTTACTACATATTGTTAATATCAATATTATAATATATAAAATTGACAAACACTAAAATTACAAAAATATTATTACCCCAAACATGATTCCTTAATATGTCAAAAAAAAACAAATATTATTACACAAAATATAATTCCTTAAAATGTCCCACAAAAACATATTAATAGTGTAAATATAATAATATACCAAATCAACCAACACTAAACTACAAAAATATTATTACACAAAACATAATTCCTTAAAATGTCACAAAATAAAATATAAACGAGAATATTATCCAACAAAACCTAATTCCTTAAAATGTCCAAATAAAATATAAATAGGAACATAAACTTTCAACTTTTTCTCGAGAGAAAAGTTATGATTTGGCCTTCATAAGTCTAAGCAGTAATACCGTGCTTAAAAATAAGTTTGTTTTTAGAAAAAAAAAAATAATGGATATATAATACCATGTTTTAAAATAAAACAAAATAAATTTAATGGATATATAAATAAATTGAATGCAAGTTTTAAATAATTTTGATAGAATAATATATATATATATATATAATTTAAATTTTATATTTTACAAAATATATTAAAATATGACTATAATTACTTAAATTACTTGTGTAGATGGGATGGCTGGTTATTACTCTTCTTATTTGGGTTCGACCTGCGATATATGATCGCGCTGCTATACAGTAATTGTATTTGTTGGGTTGTTGTTGATGCAACATATGTACGAGATATCCCATTGTAATATAATTGTATCATGATATAATATATACAGCTTCTTCAAAACGGATTTCCCTCTTAAAAAAGAGAGAAAAAAAAATCACTTAAATTACCTTAAAAATTACACACAATTTAAATTAATTATAATATTAAGAAGAAGAAAAAATTATAAATTCATAAACATATTAAAAATAATTTGAATCTTGTATAGGAAAGTAATTATTGAACATTTGAATTTCATTCACAAGGCCGTGGTATCTAACGGTTTCCTTAATCATCAATCTTACTTTCAACTATTGAACCATTTGAATTTTATTCACAAAGCCCTAGTAAATCATCAATCTTACTTTCAACTACTTTATGCACCAAAAGTGCCTTGGAAGAAACACTTGATATGTCCCCAGATGCACTCATACTTCACAAATATTTATGCAATCTATCAAATGGATACTGTACCTAAGCTCGTAGTCATGCATGAAGATACTTTGAAAAAAAGCATTAGTCATGCACGAAGATACTTTGAAGAAAAGTATGATATGTATTTTTTTTAGCCTTTAAGGTAATAGTGTTGTTATGATGTAATTAATATATAATGATAGATAATTAATGTTCACTAAGATTAATATGGTTTATTAGATTTTAAGAAAAAATTAATTAATTAAGATTATTTAAGATTTTATTTTTGTGATCGAAAGAGAGAGAAAGAAGTGTTTTGAGGCCACTGTAGCTTTTCTATTCAACAAGTCAAAGAGATTGGTAGTGGGTAAATGTTATGAAAATGAGAGCCAAGGGCCGGAGAATCCAAGAGAAATTGTTTTTCATCTTCGACTCTCTTAATATCACAAAGGAGGCATATTCTTTCATCACAAAAAATCTTAGGAATAAACCAACACCCAATTTCACTCTAAAGCTCATGATTTTGAATTTTTCTCATATATATCTTATTAGGTGGCTCTATGTTTTTTTTTTTATATATCCCATTAGGCAGTGCTATGTTTTCTTATATATCCTAAAACAGTGACTCTATGTTTTGTGTTTTTAATAATATTTAATGATCATAATTTAGTATTCTATTTTTTATTTTAAATGAAATTTCATATTTAATATATATATTAAATTTACAAAATTGATAGCAATCATGATTAATAATTAATATTTTATTGGAAATATATTTTTTATTTTAAATATATATATTATATGTATAAAGTTATTTTTGATAGAATTATATTATATTATTATATTTAAAATTCTTTCCTAATAACAATAATGATATGATAAGCTTATTGTTATAATAACTTATATAGCTTATGTTGAATAACTTGTAAGTATGTCTAAAACTATAGTTTTTAATATATAATATATGATATATTATTGAAATTAATATTTTTATTTTAATATATTATATTATATTTGTTAATTAAGTTTATTATAGAATGACTATTATCTTGCTCGTCTGGATTCAAATATTTATTAGTGACACAGTGATATGATGAGCTTTATTGTTGTAATGACTTATGAGTGTACCTCGGACTATTGCTTTAAAGTAGTCATTATATGACAACTATTATGTCCAACCACCCAAGATAACCCAAATTGATGTGTGTGTGTTTGTGTAACAACCACCCAAGATAACCCAATTGGTGTGTGTGTGTGTACATGCACTTAATGGTTAAGAGCATGTGTTTCCTCCCAAAAAGTCACAAGTTCAAAATCAGAGGGGATAGAGTATGTATGCCTTAGTAAACTTAGCAGTAAAATTGTTATGCGGAAGTGGATCCCTTGTCTCGCAAACAAAAAGATTTTATACACTAATTTGGTGTATGTAAGCCATAACATATATATATACATTGAAGTAAATGAAAAAATGAATTATTCAGCAAACTATTTAAACTAATATTTTTAACTTATATATAAAAATTTAAAAATACTTAATATATTTAAAATATTTAATTTTTTTTTAGTGAAAAAAGGATAATAATAAAAATAATTATATATCATACTAGAAAACATGAGAAGCAAGAGATTTGATAGATCACATGAAAAACGAGGGACCGAATATCAAAATGACTTAACCAACCAAAGCAAGAGATTTGATAGATCACATGAAAAACGAGGGACCGAATATCAAAATGACTTAACCAACCAAATAAAATAATGAAATTGAATAATGGAATAATGGAATAATGAGTGAGTTAACCAACGAAATAAAAAATAATGAGTTTGGAAAATGTGATCATTCAAAAATTTTAAAAGCATTTTATTTTGGTAACTTGCATACTAAATTAAATTTTCATAAATATAAAAATATTTTTTTTTACTAATAAGAATAATATTTTAGTTTTTAGTGAAAAATTATATATTTTAATTTGATATAAAAATTTATAAATTAAAGCTTATATATTTATAAAATAAATAATTTGTTCTCTAACAAAAATTGAGAATAGTTATTATATTAAAAGATATTAAGTTAAATCTTAGATCGGGGTGTGAGCTAGACTTAATGGGTATACCATGGTTCACAGTTTAATGTAAATTTCAAAGAAGTCTACAGCGATCCTTTGCTTGCATGCAGTATTTAGAGAGGTGGCAATGCGCATGCGAAGGTTAATTGTCGACCGAGAATGTGACAGAGCCATTAAGTCAGGTGAGAAGGTAAGTTCCTCCTCCATTGCGATGGGTAAGTTGGTATGTGTGCTCCATTCGCAATGGATCTGGTCTGGGATGTTCGTTATGGGGAAAACGTTTGCTCAGTCTCTGTCTGGTCAAGAACTCGGTCACTGGTATGTGTCCTCATTTAATTTTGCTCCCTCTGCATATATGGATATTTGTCACTGCCTTCTGATATCTGGGATGCATGGTACTATGGTAGGTTGGCGAGATTGGAATAGATTGCCTCTGGAGTGTGGCATGGTCTGGTCATTGTTATGTGTCAAGTCGTTATTTTGAAGTGATTTGACAACACTTCACAAAAGTCCAGGTTGTGAAGTGATGTGACATGGTTATGTTGATATGCATATCTCTTTCAGATGGATGGTTGTGACCATACCATGAGTTATCATATGTGATCCTTCTCTTTATTGGATGGTTGCGACCATACGTTGGTTTCATTATGATCCTCTTTGACGGATGGTTGTGCCCATACCTAGATCCATTTGCATGATCATTCTCTGGATGGTTGCGTCCATGCCACGATCCATGTATCATTTGACAGAGTTCTCAGTTATGTATATGTATATGTACTTGCTTGCAGGTTTTTCAACGGCAGACTACAGTTCCCCGCACTAATTCATAAAGCATTTCATCCCTCACTCTAGTTTGGCCTTCACGCTTTAGGGGGCATCTGTTACACAGCGTTTTTTCATTGTCCCTGTACTCCCCGTTCCTTGATCCTGGAGGACCTTTATAGTGAACCCTACATGCGTAACCTTCATGAAGAAACTCCCATTATGTCCCTCTTCATGAGCAGAGCAATTCCCTTTTGCACCATTTCCCCAAAAATTTATGTTTTCCCCAATTTACAAGACCGGCGCTAATGGCCCTTGTCTTCCTCGCGCCGATATGCAAGGATTAGCATTGTCCCTAGCGCTGACCGTAGCAACTGAGCTGTGTTCTAGTCACGCCGGTCCTGTTATGGAAAGTTTTTTTAAATTAAGAGCCGAAGCTTCGTAACGGAAGTCTGGTGAATGGTTTGGCTAGATGGGGTCGAGGATGTCAGTTTGGGCTCCTTTCCCCTATAATGACGGAACTACCTCAAGGGATAAAACCTTCTCCCATGAGAAGAGGATCCATCTCCCATCCATTCATTCTATATAAACTTCCCTTTTTCCCAAGCACAAGCTAGTGTGAAGGTTGGTGTGCTAGTGCTATTTTGGTTTAGAGTAAACAGATATTCATAATTGTAGCTCTCTAGTTGTGTGAGAGAGAAGTGTGATTTGGTTGGAGTGAATCCTAAAGGGAAGAGCCTTAAAACAATTGTTGTTAAGGCCATCATGGAATGCTAGCCGAAGTGTGTGGGAACCTGGTCTTGTTAGAGGGGAACAACAACATCAAGACAATGGTTGTAATCTCTTCTTGATTCAATATATATGCAATTATCGATTGATTTCATACATGATTTCTCATCTTACATGTTCATGTCTTAATGTTTCTTGACTTGTTAAGTACGTTGAATTACAATTTGTCTATTATCACGGTTTTTGTTTGTTGTTGTTTACTTGTTTCAGGTGTTTGGAGAAGAAAGTAAGAGATAGTTGGAGCAAGCAAGAAAGGACATAATCAAACGAGATAAACGTACTAAGAGGTAGGCCCTCTTCATTGGTTCTAATCTAAGGAAAATCTTCCATAGAATGTACCTGTTGTGGTTAGACCCTTTATTGGGCTATAGGAATTTGTTTGTGTCCGCACTTATAATTTTACTTCACCACAGTGCATAGCTCTGAGATTGTGCCTTAGCAATCAAAAGTGTCACTAGTTGATGACAAAAGTCATCGTTCTAGGACAATTTATCTCTATCGCATGCATCCAAATGGACCCAGTAAAGATCAAGGAAATTCTTAAACTTCTTGTTCCTCAGAGACAGAAAGAGGTACATTTTTTTCTTGTTTATATCAGTTATTATCGTCGTTTTATAGCTCACTTTTCAAATATTGTAGCATCGTTGTATGTATTAATGGGACATGTGAAATTTGACTGGACTAACAAATGTAATCATGCTTTTGTAGAATTGAAAAAATTATTATCAACAACACCATTACTACAAGGTCCTAATTGGAAATTTCTATTCCACATATCTTCATATGCATCTGACACGATTGTAGGAGCAATATTGGAACAAGAAAAGACAAGAATACCCGTGAAATCTATTACATCAGGAAAAACTTAACACCTACATAGCTAAATTATATTGTGATTGAAAAAATCATTTTTGGTTGTTGTTTGTGTTATTAATAAATTTTGTCACTATATGACAGGTTATCATGTATTTTTATATAATGATCATTTTGATATTAAATATCTAGATAATAAACCAATTACTAATGGTAGATTGATTTGTTGGTTGCTTCTGTTGCAGGAATTCGATATTACAATTCAGGATTGACCATTTAAAGAGAATCTTGTTGCAGATTTCATGTCTAGGATTCCATTGGCAACTAATTCCTCTCCTATGCAAGACAATTTCCCATACGGACATTTATTTGTAGTGTTCATTAAAACACAGTGCTATGTGTATGTCATAAACTACTTAGCAGCATGAAAATTTCCATCACACCTCTCACCTCAAGAGAAGAAACATATTATCTAGCAAAGTGCTCAATTTTCCTAGATAGATGGTTATCTTTTCCATACTGGAGAAAACCTTCAAATTCGTAGATGTATTAGGGAAGATGAGGTTTATGATATCTTAGAACCTTCCATGATGAACCCTGTGGAGGACACTTCGTTGATCACAAAATTGGGCATAAAGTCTTGCAGATGGGCTACTTTTGGCCCACAATATTTAAGGATGCCAAGAAATATGTACAGAGTTTTGGCAGCTACCAAAGAATGGGTCATCCCATTCAGTCTGACAAAATGCCGCTTCATACACAACTTGTGTTGGAGTGATTTGAAAGGTAGGCTATGGATTTTGTATGCTCCATTAATCCCCCTTCGAACCATCAATCAGTACATTCTAGTATGTACATATTACATGACGAAATGGGTAGAAGAAATAGTCATTTCAACGACCACAAAGGAGGTAGTTATTAATTTCTTATTTGAGTTGTTCGTTTGATATGGTTTACCTAGACTGATGGAGGGTCCCAGTTTACAGCTCAAAATATTTTTGTAACCCTACGAAAATATCATATTAAACACAAGGTTACTTGGTCATACTATCCGCAAGTGAACAGTCAAGTTAAGAGCACAAATAAAAGATTAGGAAATATCTTAACTAAAATAGCAGTTGCTAAATGTCAAGATTGGGTGTCTAAAATTTCTGAAGCCTTATGGGCTTATCATACTACCTGTCGTAACACCGTTGGCTTCTCACCTTACCAACTTGTTTTTGGTAAGAATCCAATTTTTCCGATTGAATTTGAAATCAAGACTCTTAAAATTTCCCGTGAAGTCGACCTAGATCTTACAGAAGCACAGAAACAATGTCTGCATCAGCTTAATGAGTTGGATGAAATGTGGCTTATTGCTCTTCAGTAAACATCTATAATCCAGCAGCAAAGGTCCAAATGGAATGATCATCTTATTAAAAGTAAAACCTTCCAAAAAGGAAATTGGGGATTGTTATATGATTCCAGGTTTCAGGATTTCCCAGGGAAGTTTCAAATGAGATGGTTGGGCCCCTATGAGGTTATTGAAGTGTATGAAAAGGCATTGTTTGTCTCACTACCATTGATGAATTTGACATTTCTTTTCTTGCTAATGGTCATCAAATTGTGTATTTACCATCAATCAATTACGAAGGATTCTTTCTTCCATGAAGTTACGAATGACATCGATTTGTAGATCGTAGTCAGGCAGGGGAATATCCTCATCGCTATGACCAGGTAAAATTTTTCCTTTTGAAGTTTTCCTTAGTAATGTATATACAGTAGGATTTTCTGTTTGATTGGATTTGTTTTTAATGTTTGATGTGTATATTTGTACTTTTCTTTTTTTAATAATTTATTTTGTCTCGAGTCCTAAAATGTTGATTCCTTAAATCACGATGGATGTTACCTAAGATACAGTTGTTGTTAGTCAAGTCACAATTGTTGTAACCTTAACTTGTAATAGTTATTGTTGTTAACTAAGTAGTAGTTGTCCCTATCTAACTTGCAGTTGTTGGTTCATCATTATTGTTACCTATCACAGTCGATGTTACTTAGGTTGCAGTTGTTGTTACTCTGGTCATAGCTATTGCTACTTCGGTCTATTTTCATGGTTTTGTCCCCTCTGTTTGATTTGACATTTATAGGTATTTCTAATATTTCGCCCTTTGGTTTAAATGGGAATACTTTTAACATTTTTGGGTATTCTTTGACATCATGATTCGACAACCAGTCTATTTTGGTTTATCTATAAATGAAATGCTATTTTTAAAGGATGATCTTACAAATATTATTTCATTACGCGGACTTTCAAATTCCTTAATTTGTTAAGTTCTTGATCGTGTAAATCTATGGTGATTATGATAAAAATTGTATTTAATTCTTTTCTTCACTCTCTAATGAATTGTTTTTCAACCCCAATATTAGTATAGAAAAATATATTTATCAACATTCATCATAAGGTTATTATCTTTTGAGAAGCAAAAACAACCAAGTTGAAAATAGTCACTAAAAAAACCTTTTACGCCATCCCTAACTCTTAAGGAGTCGACTTACCACCCCATCTATTAAGTAATCTTTGTTGATTAACAATAATTATAGTCGAATTTTAAACACGAAAAGTCAACTAGAGGATAGGACGTCTCATCACGAGCCGACCTTCCATAATCATAGGTCCTAATGAAGTTACATTACCACTACTAGTCACCAAGCTAGGATAATGGCCTTCAGTCATCAACTGAAGGACAAGAGGCCTCATCATGAGCCGACTTGTTCACTTTTGTTAGCTCTCATGAATGGCATTGTTATTAACTAGTTACTAAGCCAAAACAATGATCTTCATTGGACATCTAAATGGTCTTTAATAAATATATATTTGTTCCTAATATATGGGACATTGGCATCTCAAAGGGTTAAAGAGGAATCCTTGTCGAGGCTATGGATGCCTATTGGTAGTAGTGGCCATGCTTATGGTATAGAAGTTAATTGAAAACTATGATCTACTTGGTTAACTTTTGTTCTCAAAATTGATTTCCGACAAAAGCTTATTGTTGTTTATATAAAGTTTGCTAGAATATATTATTTATGGGGTAAATTTTAATCGTTCTTAGATGATGATGGTTATGGTTTAATGGTTTATGTTTTTACATGTTAGGGGCGAAGCTTTTAGGATATTTGATATTTGGCATTTTGTATCATCTAATTTATCATTCCTTTATTTTATAAGTTTAATATATTTAACCAAACATACTTGTGTTGCCCAATCAATCACCATTTGTTGGTAACTTAACAACACTCCTATTATTTTGGGGTGGAATAGAGAGGCTCTCATCTAAAGTTTTCAAAAGTTCACTTTTCTTCCCACTTCCTTTATATCGATTAGGATGACTATTCAAATGAAGGTTCCTCATATTCGCAATTATCCACTCGTGCTTTCCAATTATTATTTATTTTCTCTTCATAAATGAATATTAGGTGGATTAATCATTATATAGATCTTGAAAACATTTTCGGTGGCAGTTCCCTTACAGTTTTATGTGGCAACATCATTACGAAGTAAGGCCATACCCTTTAATCATTTGAAATAACCAACCAATTGACCCCTCGCTGATTAATGATGTGACTTTTGGCCAAGGACTACCTTTAATTTCATTTGGGTGTGCAGGGGTGCGGGGGTGCAATGAATGAATATTTATGCATGTCAAACTATTATTCATATGTTGTTATACTCTGCCGAAATTATATGTTGTAACTTTGTTTGTGAATGACAAATAATTAGTAAGGTTAACTCTATTTTGCAAAGTTTCTAATTTTTATCTTCTAGAATAGTTGACGAGGTTGCAACAATGGGAGGACAATCTGTTCAGCATGAACCAATCCATCTATGAACTAAAGACAGAGCACGTAACATTTTGAACCATGTAGGATGGTTGGATTACTTCAAAAGGATTCAAGGGTTTGACAGAGAAATAGCACTAGAATTCATGCTTATGTCGCCCTTGTGATGGAAATAAGAGTTAAATGGATGGGGTGTAGATATTGATGCCTTATGCTTTGGTGCCTTTTGTTTCGCTATCAATATTATTATGAACTATGTTAGCAAAGTGAATATTAAGTTTTTCATGGAATCAGGGATAGGTGTGGATTTAGAAGCAGAGGAGAAAAGACTTATGAATTTATTCTCTTACTACCATGCATGTCAACTATTTATTTGCATATAGATAGTTATTGCATGAGGACGTGCAATCAGGTTAGTTGGGGGATGATGTTGGGTCTCAAAATTATCATGCTTCTTCCATTTAATTCTTATTTTCTATGATGATTCCTTATCCTTTTGTTCTAAATTCATGACCTATTGTTCGATAAAGTTTGGGTTTTCATAGATTTAGTTCACTCATTTGATTGTGCTTTAATGAAGGATATTTTATCTCTAAAAAGATCTAATAATTTATTGGGAGAATTCTTATTATGAACAGATTGTGAGGATGGACGAAGGATTCTTGAAGGATATTTAGAAATATTTCAAGCAAGGTTGATCTAAACCAATGAGTTGGTTGAGAGACATGATTTTTCATTTCTTCGCTCGAAGATATTAAATCTATCTTAATTAGAAAGGACATACTCAGAGTCTTCGATTCTCAGGTCATCCCTTATCAACAATATTTTTTGTTGTAATCTCCTTTTTGTAATATAAAAAGAGAGGACTTGTTGCAAGTAAGATGATGAAGAATTATAGTTTGAGACAAACAATAATCTTGGAGTACTTATTGTAATTACATTTTCAAATATCAAAATGATAAATCTCTTCAGTTAGTTTCAAATTTCAATCATTTGTGTCTTGATCTGAATTATTTCAAAGACAGTCTGCTCCTGGTGGTTGAGCCCACTTCTTGGATGAGACCATGTTTTTCATCTGTATTACTAGTTCAATTGCATTATGTTTTCCTTTTATAGTGTAATTGTTATTTATGTGTTTGGATTAGAAAATAGTTTCTTGAGATTATGTTTACCTTCCGAGAAGTACGATAGAATTGTTTGCATTAATATTCACTGTTGTTTCGTATTATTGATTATAGTTTTGTTATTATTGTTTATTTAGTTACAATTTCATTTCTTAGGACACAATGTTCTTTTTAAGAAGTATTGGGTTGATTTATAATCAATTGAATAAGTTAAAATAAAATTTGAATGGTTTCTATGGTTTTTCTTGATTACATTATTTGAATCATAATTTAATTAAGCATTAGATTTCCATTTGTGAGAAATAGATCATTTTAGTACCATCATTAGTCTTGATTAGTGGTAGTTTTCTTGCATAGACTTTGCAGACTGCCTTGGGATAAAAATACAAATCCCTGGTTGATAGATTAGTGTTTCGTGATTTGGTTGTTTATTCAAACAATTGATAGTCCCAACAGTAGCCTATGTTCATTCACTTTAATGGTGTAAAGGGACTGTGTGAAGGCAGATTTGTGAAGCATATGTACAGTGTCATTTGAGGAGCCAAACCACTGTTAGGAGGTTGTTTGATGAAGATCCTATGTACAGTGATATTGAAGAAGATTTTTCATTGTGAGAGGGAAGATTTGTGAAGCCTATGATCAATTTCTTTGGAAAAACTTAGATCAATGAAAGAAGGAAGCATTTGTGAAGCCTGTGATCGGTTTACTTAGTATTCGTGTTATTCTGATTTTCAATATAGTTGTATCTAAATATGGCATGTATGCTTATGCAGGCTCTTTTGAAGGCATAAGCATCTTTTTATCAAACTTCAAAATTGATGTTCTCTTGCATCAATAAAACTTGATACACGCTGGAATTGTTTTCGCAATCTTTTGTTTTCTTTCAGTCATATTCCTTTCATTTTGCCTTCCGTATATATATTGTTGAAGAGGAAGAACTTGATCATATTTGTTTTCTGTATATATATTGCTGAAGAGGAAGAACTTGATCCATAAGTGAGCATACCTTTGATTGCATATTCTTTACATTTTTCCGTCCATAATTCATATTGGTTAAGAGTAAGAACTTGATGACATATGTTTTCTGTTGCTCTCCAATCTTGATAAATACGTTGGCATACTACTGATTGAATTTTTAAAACTGGGAAGCATATGTTAAATAATTCATCCCACTAGATACTGTATTATTTTTAATTCTTTAAGGTTGATTAATGGAATGGATTGGTCGTCTCCCCCTTTTTATCCTATTAAAAATGATTTTACATATTAGACACTTTCAGGCTTATTGTGATCTTGTTAAGTTGTATTGCTATGTTATTTTGGCTAGTGTTTAGCTTTGGAGATCCAACCTGATGTAAATTCATGTTTGCAAGTGGGATGTTTACATGGTTTTTATCTACACCACTTCTAAAACTATGCAATAAAATTTCTAAGAATCCATTCTTATCTTCAGTTGTTCTGTAATAACTGTTAAAAGTTTAAAAATTATAGAATTTTAAATTATAAAAATTAATTATTTTTTATTTTTTATGTTTTTATAATTTTTTATTGTTTATTACAGTCGCTTCCTCTAAATTTTGGAGAAACTTCTAGCCATTTCCAACACCCATACCCAAGTTCCCAACGTTTCCCCATTCCAAAATCTCGTGCAACTTAAGTATTTAGACTAGAAAATTAAAGATAAAGGAAAAAAATTGTTTAACTAGGAGAAAATCATGGAGATTTAGAGGTGTCAAATGGTTCCACCTCAATGGGTTCCTTGCCTTATTGTTTGGAGTTTTGTGGATTAAGTGGGATACCCAAGTGGTCCTCAATCCTTTGCATTCTATAATCCAAGTTCTTCATTTGAAGTTGTAACTCATCTAGCATAGCAATACTTCCATTGGCATCCTTCTAGTCCAACAACACCCTCCCTAGTAAGGACTTCATTTACCAATACAAGTCTATTGTATGCAAGTATTTATTTTTCCTCCCTCAAGTGTTAGAGTGTTCAAGATCCATGTGGCTACCTCAATAGCAATATGTGTGTCTGAGAAACATCTCTCTCTCCCACAATTCCCTCTTCACCCTTGTTGAGTTCATTTTGGATGGATGATGGAGTCTGCTCCTAAAATTGTTGCACCCATGTTTTTTTTCTCAGTCAAGATCTCAAACCTCCCCTAGCCCCATAATATGTCGCTCCTCCTCTATATTTTTCTCATTGATGTGATATTACTATAACCTGTGGTTGGGCTAATAGTGGAATCCAATCTAACCTACGAAGGAAAGATAGGAAACGTCATAGGGTGTTAGCTGGGGTGGTGCTAGTGCAATTACATTCCTCCAGTTGACTCTCACTTGAGAGAACATCCCTTTGGAACTATCAGCCTGAAGGAAAGGCATCGCAAGAGGTAAACCAAAGTTGGTGATCTAATTTTAAGGGTGAAAGAGAAGGAAATAAATTTGATAGTTGTAGAGAAACCCTTACCTCCACGCAGCTTCAAGTGCAGGAGGGCAATCCCCATTAAAGTGGCCATCAAACATAAGCTCTACAACATCCTTTTTCCATGCAGGATCACACATCCGCAATGGATTATCACACGGTGAGGGTGGTTAATAAATGGAAGCTACTCAATGTTGTGATGGTGTATCATAGTAAATGCTAGAATGGTATACTAAGTGGTATCATTCATGGGGATGTATCTTTAACACAAATGTCTTTTTCATGGGGATGTATCTTTAGCATGGCACGTCTCTTCCCAGCATTACTTAGTAAGATAGCGACCATACCCCTTCCAACCTATCTCAACCCACATCACCTTACAAAAACAAAAAACAAAAAACTACATTTATCATAATAACTTAATTTAATAGCAATATATACTTAATTCTTTGAATTTCAAAAACTATATCACTTAATCAAAAATATTATTTACAATCTTCATTATTCTTAAATTAATTAATTACACTAATTTAATTAATTTTAAAATTATTTTACCTTATCAAATTAAATCATTTTTAACCATTTTAATTGTTTGTACATGCTTAATCTAATTAATTACACTTAAATAAATATTTACAAATATTTTTCTAACTAATTATTACACTATTTTTATATAATTTATAATATTAACCATTACCAAATTAAAACTCATTTATATATAAAGTTCATTATCAAGCCAAATGAATTCCATGCACCATATCTTAATACCAACCATTTCCTCCATCATTAATCTTACTTTCAACTATTTACTCAATGGTTACTTCAACAAAGTTGTCTTGGAAGATAAGCTTGATATGCCCTGAGACGCACTCATGCTTCACAAAAGATTTAGACAATCGTTATATTAAATATTGTGAATATATAAATTATAATTTGTATAATTAAAGTAATTATTATATATTATTTTTAAAATTTATATATTTATTAAATTTATAATATCACATTATAAATATTATAAATATTAAAAGTCAAGCCATTAAAATGAACAGTTAAGATAGATATTAAAAGCAAACAAAAATAATTATTTAAGGGAATTAACTAATAAAAATAAAATTAATAATAATGAGTTAATTATATAATAATAATGAGTTAATTATATTAGAAATAATAAATAAAGTTATTATAATATTTAAAATTTATATTCACTTTTTTTATTTTTTATTTTGTGGTTTATTAGAGATTTAAATTTGAATTCATGGTTTACATAATACTTCATAATTATATGGCAATTTTTACATAATATTTCATAATTATATGGCAATTACCAATTGAGCTACTTCATAAGTAAAACTTAGATTCAATTTTAAAATAACACACATTAAATTTTAATAAATATTTTAGTTTATCATTTTTTTATTGTTATGGGTGTCTCACCTACGTATTTTCAATTAGAGATTATAGTAGTGTGGTGGGAATCCACCCTATGTCAACCCATTAGAAATTATAGTAGTAGCAATGAGAATCCATGCTTCGTCATAAGAACATGAGACCCAATTCCTCTAATCAAAACAATAATAATAATTTATTGATTTTTTTTAAAATAAATTCTTTTTTTTTCCTTTCTCATATAACCAAACATCACCTTTTCTAACTTATAACATATCGATAAAAGTAAGATATTCTTTAAAACAAATGAAAAAAAAAATTGAGGAAAAAATTGCAACTTTCTATTATTGTAAAAAGATACATACATTATATACATCAAGTGCATTTAGCCTTTGTCCCTAGGACAGAGACAAAATTGAGCTCAAAACAACCAGCCCTGAAATAAGATTTATCATCATAAAAAATAAAGAGTCTTTGTTTGTATCCACAAAATAAACGATCACATAGGAAAAAATTGTTGCATATAGTCTGATGTCAAAAAGCATGAAACGTACACATAAATATAAAAGCAGATGTTAATGATCATAAAAAATAGCATAGACTAATATTGTGGTGAAAAGGGTTTGGAAATCAAATTTTGGACTTTAGTGAAAGGTTGATGTTAATATTCCTAAATAGTCTCATCTATGTGCTCCAAGATCTACCAAAAACCCATATGCTACCTAGAGCCTTCCTTAGATGAAATATTTGCTTTAGTGTTTCTTTCCATGTAGATGTGACAGCAAGATATATAGTCAAAATCTTGTTTTAGCTGTAAAATCTCTTCAGTTATTGGAAGTAGTGTGTCATTGTGACATAGTTGTGAGGTATTAAACCAATTTATAACATTCGAGGAATCCAAAAAAATTGTAGAGAGCAGTAGTTTTTTTCGTCAGCCAACAAAGTAGGAGTTTGAGAGAGAGTATTTCTACATAGTTGTTTGAACCCTTGTCCAAACCAATATTTTATTTTAAGAAACGTTGCTCATTGAAGAAAAGAAGAATATCACCCCCACATATATCATCTTCATTGGATGCTCCATCAAAATAGGACCATGGGATTTGTCTATTGATCACTTCTTCAGAGACGATGCAAGGAACATGATGGAATTCTTTTAATGGTAAGAGGGAATAGATTCCAAAGATTTCATATAATATGAGATCTTGAGTGGATGAAATGTCCCTGAAGGTAGCTTTATTCCTAGCCAATCATACCACCCAGCAAATGAGGGGGCATAAAATTTCTAAGAGCTTCATCATTTGATGAGTCCCACCAATACTTCCAAGAATCAAACAAATTGTCACCCTTCCGTTCCAAATTGAAATAAAGGAGTTGCTTGATTTTAGACCATATACTCAGGGTAAAAAAAAAAAAAAAAAAAAAAAAAGAGACCGACTCCTTTGCATCCTTGCACAGAATGCACCATTTTGGTCCCTCTTTGTGGAGCTTTTGTAAGTTGTCCCATGTTGACACATTATTTTTGATGAGACACCAAAGAAAAAGTCTTGAATTTGCAAGGAAAGAAAGCTTCCGTATTAGCTTCCACCACCATTCATGGTTTACCCTTTCTCTAGTAAAAATCTTGAAACTATAACCAATTTTTAGAGTGGAAAGCCCAAAAGGCGAATGTACCCAGCATAAAGAGTCCTCTATATATCTAGCTATAATATGAGATAGTTTAAGGGAGTTTATATAATTTGTCCAAAGGTCGGAAAAATCACCATGTAAATCTAATTGAGTGGCATTTTTCCAACATTGTGCCCAAAATGTTGTCCTACCCTCATTAGTGATTTGGTTAAGTAAGATAACCCCCTGATCATTTAGGATTTTCACAAGCTTTTGGGGCAATTTGAAGTTTTCAAAACAACGATCCTAGAGGTCCATTCTTATTCTGAAATTTTCCCCATTCCTGACTTTCCATGCAAGGCCATTGTCGACTACATTAAAAGAAGAGATGATCACTTTCAAGATAACAGAAGGATTTGTCATCCTTTTGTTTGGAAATCTTACCCATTCATCAAGAGAGAGAGGGAAGATGTATTTCCTATACACCACAGATGTCCATAACTTGTCTATTAATAGTAGCCTCCACCCAATGTTAGCAGCAAGGGATTTTGCAAATATGGTGAGATCTTTCAGTCCCCAACCACCCCATGCTTTTGGGAGGGATATTGTGTCCCATTGTGCCCACAGGAGAACAAACTTTGTCTTAGATCCTGCCGATAGAAAATTCCCACATAGTTTTCTGATTGATTTTATAATACCTTTAGGGACCCATGTAAGCGCCACCCAGTAAACTGGAATGGCTTTGAGTACCAATTTAATCAATACCAACCTCCTTGCACGTGAAAGCCATTTGTAGCTCCAATTCTTTAGCCTCTTTTATACCATAGTCAATAACCACATCCAATCAAGGTTTAAGTACGAGTTAGGTTTTAAATAAAAACCAAAATAATTTAAATTGTCTTGAAATGTTTTGACAGTGAAGGGAAAGAGTGTATGCGCCCTTCACACCTCTCTTCAGGACAATCCATCATAGGAAGTGTGGATTTTTGCACATTTATAACCATGTCAGCGTCTTTCTGGAATAAATTAAGAGCATCCTTTATTGATTCCAAATACTATCTCGAGCCATTACCAAAAAGTTAGTATATCATCCACAAAAAGTAAGTGTGTGATAATAAGGTTATCATCCACCTCAATACCCTTGAGATCATTGTGTCTTTTAGATGTTAATAATAACATGTTCAACCTTTTTGCTACTAAAACAAATAGGAGAGGGAACAATGGGCACCCCTATCACAATCCTCTTTGGGCATGAAAAAAGGGAGATGTTGATCCATTAATCAAAATTGCAATAGAGACAAATTTCATACAGCTCATAACCCATTTAATGAAAGGGACTTCGAACCCTAGGTGGGTGAGAATTAATTAGATAAAAACCAAGTTGACTCTGTCATAGTTTTTTGATAGGTTTATTTTAGCATCAATTCTTTTCATCTTTCGGATCTTAATACTATGTACTCCTTCTTGTGCCACCCCTATAGCTCCATGAATCTAACACCCTTCTAAAAATCCAAACTGTTCTCTAGAAACGTTCTTGGATAGAATTGGTCTGAGGCGATTGGCTGTGATTTTGGCAATAATTTTATAGATACATTTGCACATTGAAATAGGTATGTGTCCTTTAAACGATTGGCGATCATCTATATTCAAGATAAGGGTGATAAATGTTGAGTTGAAAGGGTCATAAATTCTCCCATTTTAGCAAGAATCCTCTACTACCCGAAGTAGATCACCCCCCCATCAGTTCAAAGAAGCCTATATAGAACTCCACAGGCCAGCCATCTAGTCTAGGACTCTTATACTTTTGCATTCCTTTTAGAACAGACTCCAGCTCTTCAGACAAGATAGGTTCCATCAAGCTCGGATTGTCTTCTTCATCTGCAAAACGAGGAAATAATTGATCCAACAGAACCACTTCAATAATAGTGACATCCTTCGACACCTTGAAAATATTTTTGAAATAATCCTTCCCCAAAAAGGCTATCTCATCAAAATTGTTTGCTTTACCTCTATTTAGTTTTAGCATTTTTCATATCGTATTACAATTTTTTTTACCTTTGGCGTAATTTTGAAAGAACTTGGTGTTTTAATCCCCACTTTTTAACCATAACTCTCAACTCTTCAGTCTCTATTATTCTTACTTTTCGGTCAAAAGTTCCCTCTTAGATGCCTCCAACTATATAGTCCTTTGTTTAGTTTCCTATAATTCATAGTTGTCGCCCTTAGGAGATTCGAGTCTTTCCAATTCCTCTTTAATTGATTTGAGTTATGCATCATCTTTGGATTTCTTATTCACAACCCATTGTATGGAAGCCTCCTTTACCTTTTTTAAATTGTTTGCAAACTATTGATCAATCAGAATCCCTAGATCCTGGTTGAATGGGATCCAAGTATCTTTAACCATTTGCATGAACCCTTCATCAATCACCCAAGAAGGATTAAATTTAAAAGGACTTCCTATTTTCTAATGACCTCCTTTCAATTCCAAGAAAATTGGGTGATGATCAAAAGTTCCACTAATTCTGATCCATTAACTAAACAGGGGAAGTCTTCCGACTAATTCTTCCACCATGAGGAATCTTTCAAGACTTTTGGATACCATTGCATTACCATTTATCCTATTTCTCCAAGAAGGTTTGTATTTGATGAGATTAACATCAATGAGATGATTTTCAACTAGTTTCCATATAAAAAATTCCGCCATAGGGTCCAGAAGGGCTTGAGGTCCCTAGATTCCTAAGGAACCCAATGAGAAGTTTATATCCCCCCTGACTATGAGTTTGTCTTTCTTCATAAAATATTTTCTCACTAATTTCTTTCAAAAAGGATCTCTTTCATGGCATGGTCCATATATGTTAACTACAGAAAGATCCATGCTTAATTTGGATAAGAATATATCTACTCCTAGAATCAGTTTTGTATCCCACGTGCTAGACATTATAATGGACTTTATATTGAAGCCCATAGTCATGCCTCCCGAGTGACCTCTTACATAAGTAGAGAATAAAAACCATCCAGTGAACATTCTATTCATAGCTTCAATGATCTTATCACCATCTTCTAAGATTTCTTGTAGCATCAAGAGGTCTGGGCTTGAAGTTTGAACCACCCTTTGCAACGTTAATTTCTTCTTGGGACTTGCCAAACCCTTACAATTGAAATAAATAACAATCATAGGGGAACCATATTAGGGGGTTGTTCTTCTCTAAGCACCCCGTCAAGATATTTATGCTACCCTTCAGCAATATCGATACAAGCCTTTAATTGTTCCTTACAGATCTAGGACTTTCTACCTCTAGATCAGCTCGGGCCTGGTTTTGACAAGAGGATACCCAACCCCGCCATCCCTATAGAGGATTCTCCTTTGGCTTGTTTGAGTCTACGATTATAGTGGAGATACACAAAATGATGAGAGTTAGGCTTGTTGTGGGTGGAGCGGAAGGATTCAAAGGGATGATGGTCATAATTAAATTGTCTCGAGGATCACATTGTGATACAATTACAGAGGATACATAAGAAGATATAATAGGCCTGGAAGGACCAAGATCCATGACCAAAGATATTTTATCATTCATAATTGAAACAGGGTTGGGATGGGGAGAAACACAAGTACCCGCAGGGATTGAAGACTATTTTTTTTAGAGGTGGGCTCGCATTCATCTAACTTATCCTCCTACTTGTCATCTAGCACCGTGTTCTCACTTGTTATCTTGTCCACTTGATTCACATGAGAAATTGGTTCCACTTCCGGAGATTCCTTCATGATATTTTCTCTAATGGATTTATGGATTTCCTTCAACTGAAAAATTTCAAAGCTATCATCTTGCATAGTACTAGGGCAGCGTTTCCCCCTATAGCCCATAGGGCAGTCCCACATAACATGATTCTGGAGATGACAACAATGACACCAGAAAGGCAAATCCTCATAGTCTATCTGTTACATATGACAATATCCCTTATAGGTGAGATTAATATTTGCAAACAAAACCCTCCCAGGGGGTCCAATTTGACCAGTATTCTAGTGATTTTCTTAAACATGGTTGTCCTAAATGACCTTTCAACTTCCAAAAATTCCGCTAGTTTGTTTCCAATTGCTCGAAACACATCCAATGTCCATATTTATGGGGGGGATTCTAGGTAACATTACCCAAACAAGCACAACATCTAGTCATTCATGACGAGCAGCAAATAAGGGACCCCACCTCTTCAATAGGACTACGGAGGAGTCAATGCGCCATTTTATGGCCAAGACCCGTGAAACCACTTCTGTCAATTCAAACTGAAGTATAAACCATCCGCGAACCAAAATACTTACCTTGACCATTTTTGTCGGTGTCGCCCCATGTCCTTTTAATCCATTTTCATAATCCTTCAGCCTTGAATGACCACCCCTTTTCTTTGCCAACCAAAATATTCTCAAACTTTTTCATAGCTTCGTCGAGTTGAATATCCTCACTAAGTGCCAGATTACAGTCTTCAATACTTGGAGATAGAGATATAGATGGAAGGGGGAGAAAGGGGAGAAGAGAGAGAGGGAGGAAGAGGGGGGTAGATAGATGTGGAGAGAGAGTGTATGTGTGTTTGGAGGGTTGAGATAGAGAGATTTCATTGCTTGCACTAGATGTATTGATTTCAACGTAGATGTTGATTTCTAATTATATTTTATTGTTTTCACTAGATGCATTGATTTTAGTGTAGATGATGATTTCTAATCCTATTTGATTGCTTGCATTAGATAAATTGAATTCAGTGAAGATGTTAATTTCTAATCATATTTGATTTCTTGCATTAGATACATTGATTGCAATTTAAATGTTGATTTCTAATCCCATTTGATTGTTTGTGTTAATTGCATTGAGTTCAGTGTAAATGTTGATTTCTAATGAAGTTGTCTACTAACAGAATAAATTGGCTCGGAGACCGAAATTCGACGATTTTTTTCTTAAAAAATATGATGGTAGGAGTGCTTGAATCTTGTTTTTGATGGTGGAAATGGATTCAGCACCATCAAAAACCCCTAGGGCACCCAAAATCTTGAAGTTTGACAGTTGTATCTTGGATTTCCAAAAAACATTGTTGGATTTTACCAAATCTCGCTGGAAAATCAATTGTTTTTAAGGCCAATTTACTCAATTTTTAGACTACGCGATTTCTAATTATATTTGATTGCTAACACTAGATGCATTGATTTCAGTGTAAATGTTTATTTCTAATCATATTTGGATGCATTGATTTTAGTGTAGATGTTGATTTCTAGTCATATTTTATTGCTTGCATTAGATGCATTGATTTCAACGTAGATGTTGATTTCTAATCATATTTGATTGTTTGCATTAGATGCATTGATTTAAATGTAGAAGTTGTTTTTTTATTTGATGTAACTAGATGTATCGTGTACATTAATTTGAAGGTAATTAGATTAACATTGTGCATTGATTTCAATGTAAGCACAAAAAAATATTGGCGACATTTCTATGTTACAGTAATTCAACCATAAATAAAATACTTAAATTTTCATCTTAATATTGGATAGCGGGAGAGACAAGGTATGGCATTTACTACAATTGGGTGAGCTAAAGATATGAATGGTCTACGATTTCAACCTTCATTTTCATATGATCGATATGAAAATATGTTAAACTAATAGGTGTGATAATAAGAATGCTAGAAGAAAATAGTTTGAGATTGATCACAATGAAGACTATTTGTAATTGTACATTCTTATTATTCACATTTTCTATCATTCAACACTATTACATTGTCACTTTGTATTCAAAAATTTTATTTCATCAATATTTATCAGTCAAGTTATTAATAGTGTTTATCATCTCAACAAATTGAGGTTATTGGGCAAGTTTAAAATTAAAATGACAAGACTAATCTTAGAGATATTTAAAATCATCAGAAGAATTAGATGTTCCACATATTTTTTGTAGTCACGCATGACTGAAACCAACTTAAATCCATCTTAACCCTGGATCTATCAAGTTCCGAGAGGGATCAAAACTCTCGAGGTGCAAACCTTTCCTAAAGTTTTGCACTCAAAAAAGAGGTTTTCACCTTGAGAGATTTGATCCCTCTTGGTGCTTGATTGATCTGAGGTTAAGATGGATCTAAGTCGGTAATTATTGCGCCAAAAAGCAATCTCCAACCCAGTATGGTAGAGATGTTGTAATGTCCTATCCTGTAAACATTTTGACTCAAACAAATTACATAAAAATTAAAAATAAAATAATAATAATAATAAAATCATTCATAATTAAAATAAAATTGAGTAAAATAATCAGTTTACTTTTGGTAGTTTTATAGCTCTAGTTTTGACAACCCACGGTTTTGTCCATGAAATTATTACGTAAGAAGGAGATATATATACACACACACCAGCCTAGTGCTTACAGAGATCAAATCTATTGAGGTACAAATTTCTTTTAGAATAAAAAGAAATTTGATCTACGTTGATGCTTGGTAAATCAAAAATTAAAATAAATTTAAAACTAATATTAAACACAAAAAATATATTAATACAAAAAATTAATTTATCACAATATATTATATATATATATATATTTTATTATAATAAATTAATATATATATCACATTATACCAAAAGTTTTTAAATCCTATCAAATCTCCAAAATATATATATATAGATAGATATACCAAAGGTTTTTAAATCTCATCAAACTTGTTATTTCTAATTAGTAATTTCACATTAAATGGATGTGAGAGGTCCAACATTAGGGATGGAATTTGATGGGCAAATTGATTTGTCTATCCAACACAATCGAAATTTTTATAAAACGGTCACAATTCTTTATTGAAATTGTAAAAATAAATAGAGAGATGTGAAAACCAGCCAATTTGAAAAGCAAACTTGTTTTGAAATTCCAACCCTAGTTACATGCATTTATTTAAAAAATGGAAATCTTTGCTCATGTCAGGAGTTTGTCAACCATATATAATGATATTCTCTTCGTCAAACTTAAATATGTTCCGTGTCCGGGAAGGACTTCCATCACTTAAATATGTTCCTTATCCTGGAAGGATAGGGGTTGGGATTATTAAGCAAAAGAGATGTGTCAGGAATATAATATATTATTTTACATAATATTTTTCTTTCATGTTATAATTTAATTTATATTATTTATAATTATAATAATAAATTGGTGGAATGAAAAAGTGCTTTGACTGGTTGAAAAATTTTGTAGGAAATACATTTATAGTTTTGAATGCCTCCCTGGGTTATTGGTTTTGTATATAATATATATATATAATTTAAAAATGATTTTTAAATTATAAATTAAATATATTTTTTATTTTAATTAAATAGATAGATAAAATATTTGTATTGATAAAATAATGGTAATTATTATTTATGGGAAAGCTCATAACATATTAAATATTTTGAAATTGTGATTTAACATATATTACATTTTAATAGAAAGTTTTTTTCATTTATAATTGTGTTTGTGTTAAATCAAATAAATTTTTTTGACCCATGATATTTTGGGAAGTATCATGTGCCTAATCTTACTATGGAACTCATGAGAGATACATTACATTCATCAAAATAAAAAGATAGTTTAATATCTAAGATTAGGGTTGATCACCTACTTACAATGTCTTAACCTTTCTATCTTCTATCATTTACTATCACACCATAGTGTCTCATTAAATTTAAATGTAATAATATTTTTAATATCGTTATTATTCTAGCCCACGGGGCATAGAATAGACGATGAGGGGGTGTACTATTAAGTTACTCTGTGGTGTGAGGGTCATATGTTCTAAACCATGTGGGAAAAACTAGCCAATTAAGGGTTGGTGTGGCCCAAGTCGAGTGCGATCCTTGGGTGATTTTGACGGCTTAGATGCCCCTCGATCACGGTTTCTCAAGCCACGGGTCAAGCCTAATGTAATCTACAGAGAACTCAAACAACTTGACAAACAAACAAAATATGTATTGTTATTATTTTATAGATTAATTTCTTTCTTTAATCTCCAATGATTTAGCCAAGACTTAGCATATTTATGCAACTCCTATTTGAGTTGTAAATGGTTTTTACTAGAGTTTGAAACAATCTTTAAAAACTTCTTGTCTTCCATGTTGTTTATCTTGTTCTTGCACATTAGGTACCTTGTGAAGGTGGTGCTCTCAATGGACTCTCTTATATGAAATGAATAAAGATTATTTATGTAACATGTATACTTTTAGATTAAAAATAATATCGTTTAAAAAGTTGCCCATTAAGTATAGAGTAGTTGGCCACAAAGTGTATTATCAAGGCACTCTTTATATAAAGGTCATTGGTGCAAAACCCACTAATCTGGTTAACAAAATATATATATTATATATATATTATATATATATATATATATATATATATATATATATATATATATATTATATTACCCCTATATAGATTCTAAAATTTTCGACAAACACATTTAAAATTTAAAAATTGTAAACCAATGTTAACAATCTCATTTTAAAATTCAAAATTGTAAGTTGAAGTCAAAACATCTCAATTCAATATTCAAAATTTAGCCAAGACTTAACATATTTATGTCACTCCTATTTGAGATGTAAGTGGTTTTTACTTTCGTGTTGCTTATCTTGTTCTTACACATTAGATACCTTGTGAAGGTTGTGTTCATAATGGACTTGCTTCTATAAAATGAAAAAAAAAAATTATAAATGTAATATGTATACATTTGGATTAATAACAATATTGCTCAAAAAGTTTCCCATGAGATGTAGAGTAGTTGACCATAAAGTGTATTATCAAAGGGTGCTTTATATGAAGGCCATTGGTACAAAAACCAATGAGTCTAGCTAACAAATACACACACATATATAGTTTAAATTTTTTGGCAAAAAAGATAGGTCCCTCCACAAATTAGCTAATGGAGTTGCTTTAAAAAGATCCTTGAAACATCTTACTTCTTTAGAAATGAGTGGAGCTTTGCAAGCTTGCTCCGTGGCGGTTAGGTTCACCTAGGCGCATGAATCACTGTTTTTTGAGTATTTTGTCGTCATTGTGTTGTTGTTCGAGTGTTGTGTCGTCGTCATGTTATTGTTTGAATGTTATGTTGGGTTGTCGGCGCAGGAGTAAGACTAAGGTTTTTGCCTATTGCTCGCTCTAAACACCCTCAGATTACAGCTAAGGTTTTTGCCTATTGCTCGCTCTAAACACCCTCAGATTACAGCTGGTTGGTTTTTTGTCTTTGTTGGTGAACGGATTTTGAGGGAAGTCAAACAAGTATTGTGTCTATTGTGTGGTACAATTCATGCACAATGAGTGCCACAAATGAACTTGTGAAGAAGGCAGAATCAATTCCTTCTTTGGACTTGGGGTTTTCCTCCTCACTGAAAAAGAATGTGGCATTTTTTAAGGAAAAAGTGTTATTGGGAAGGTTTACTACCCTATGGCCAAGTTATGAAGTTGTTGAAGATTAGGCTTATGTTGAATGGGTAAATCATGAACCCACAAGCATTTTTTGTTGTGGAGATGGGTATTACGCATTTCTCTTTGAGAACCAAGAAGATAGAGACCAAATCTATAAGTCGAGTCCTTATTTCATGGGAACCAAAGGCTTGTTTTTCACTCATTGGTCTTTGGAATTTCCCATGATGGAAATTTCATTTGCACCAGTATGGATGAGATTGTCATTTCTTCCTCTTCTTTGTTGGGGTGAGGACATTTTTAAGGTTATATGAGATAAACTAGGTCGATTTATTTCTAGTGACATGAAAGATGGGTGCAATTTTTCTTGTGTCAAAATTTATGTTGAAATGGATTTCTCAAAAGACCCCCCTGAGACAATTCAACTAAATCTAGGTGGTTGGTCTCACCTCCAGGCTTTGGATTATGAACAGGTTCCTTGCAAGTGCAATCTGTCATGAATATGGACACTTCGTAAAACGTTATCTAAAGCTTTAGTTTCTTGAAGCTTTCCAAATCCATCACTTCCTTCTAAAGAAGAGCAAGGTGAAAATAAGCAAGGATTCATTCCAGATAAATGGAAACATGAGAAGTATGGAAATAAGAAACAACATCTATGTAAGGTTGAATCTCAGTATCAACCACTTTCTAACAATAGTTTTGAAGTCATGAATGTTCCTGAGATAGAAGGTGAGAATCTTGAGGCCCAAGCGAATTCGCCATCCAGTAATACTCTTGTTTCAAAGGTCCCTCCTGATTCGAAGGATGGAGAATACTAAGATCAAGACTCTCCAAAGAAAACTTTCGCAGTGGAAAAAGTGATTCCTTTTTCATTGAAAGATGAAGAAGTTGGTAAGAAGGTCAAGAAGAAGTTCTCCTCTTCTTCTCTTTCATATTCATATGTGCTCAAAAATCAATGTTCTTCCCCACCGATAATAAGAAATAGGAAGTCAAGTCCCACTAGCACAACTGGTTGAGGATGGGCCTTATTAGCGAGGTGACCCGGGATCAAACCCCACGGATCCTATTGTGCATGTGCTAGGGGCAGGAGACATGCTAAAATCCAGTCAGCTTAGGGCTGGTGTGGCCCAGGTCAGGTGCAATCACCGGGTGATTTTGACTTCTTAGATACCCTGGGTCATAGTTTCTCAAGCCACTAGTCAAGCCTGGAAGAACATAGACAACTTGACGAACAAACAAAAAAGCAAGAAACGGGAAAAACCATAGTACAAAGAACTTTGGTCCTGGGATTTGTCTTACCTCCTATGGGTTAAGTGATGGGTCGTCCTCTAGCATCTTATAGAAATCTTCTACTTATGTGTTTTCTTGTGCAAGCAATTTGTTAAAATTTACTCCTTCACGGTCGATGTTACTTAGGTTGTAGTTGTTGTTACTCTGGTCACAGCTATTGCTACTTCAGTCTATTTTCATGGTTTTGTCCCTTCTATTCGATTTGACACTTATAGGTATTTAAGTATGGGGGATTACGCAGTGCATTATATTAGATATCATTTTGGGATTCAACTGCGTTAGGTAAGTCATTCAAACGTATGACCATTTCCATGAGAGGTAGTCGTAACTGACTATCTCATGATTTTTTGAATAGCTCACTTAGCACTCATTGCATCGGGTGATGCTCACAGGGGTGAAGAAGTGGGATTGAAACTAGTGAAATGTGGAGAACGAATCACATAGCATCAATCATCACTTCCAGGGCTTGCACTCGGTAACCAGGACTTCCCGGGAGGTCACCCATCCAGAACTCCTCTGGCTCAAGCGCGCTTAACTGTGGAGTTTTTCCACAATCAAGCCCACTTAGCTTGCTACCCCATTTGCAAAACGTTAGCAAGTATTGTGCCTCATGAACCATTCAAGTAGAGATCCCTTGACTCTTTTTGAATTTTAGTATGGGGGATTACGCAGTGCATTATATTAGATATCATTTTGGGATTCAACTGCGTTAAGTAAGTCATTCAAACGTCTGACCATTTCCATGAGAGGTAGTCGTAACTGACTAATTTCTCATGATTTTTGAATAGTTCACTTAGCACTCATTGCATCGGGTGATGCTCACAGGTGTGAAGAAGTGGGATTGAAACTAGTGAAATGTGGAGAACGAATCACATAGCATCAATCATCACTTCCGGGGCTTGCACCCGGTAACCAGGACTTCCCAGGAGGTCACCCATCCCAGAACTCCTCTGGCTCAAGCGCGCTTAACTGTGGAGGTTTTTCCACAATCAAGCCCACTTAGCTTGCTACCCCATTTGCAAAACCTTAGCAAGTATTGTGCCTCATAACCATTCAAGTTAGAGATCCCTTTGACTCTTTTTTTGAATTTAAGTATGGGGGATTACGCAGTGCATTATATTAGATATCATTTTGGGATTCAACTGCGTTAAGTAAGTCATTTCAAACGTATGACCATTTCCATGAGAGGTAGTCGTAACTGACTAATTTCTCATGATTTTTGAATAGTTCACTTAGCACTCATTGCATCGGGTGATGCTCACAGGGGTGAAGAAGTGGGATTGAAACTAGTGAAATGTGGAGACCGAATCACATAGCATCAATCATCACTTCCGGGGCTTGCACCCGGTAACCAGGACTTCCCAGGAGGTCACCCATCCCAGAACTCCTCTGGCTCAAGCGCGCTTACAGTTACGACTACCTCTCATGGAAATGGTCATACGTTTGAATGACTTACCTAACGCAGTTCAATCCCAAAATGATAACTTATAGGTATTTCTAATATTTCTCCCTTTGGTTTAAATGGATTACTTTTAACATTTTTGGGTATTCTTTGACATCATGATTCGACAACCAATGTATTTTGGTTTATCTATAAACGAAATGCTATTTTTAAAGGATGATCTTGCAAATATTATTTCATTACGCTGACTTTCAACTTCCTTAATTTGTTAAGTTCTTGATCGTGTAAAATCTATGGTGATTATGATAAAAATTGTATTTAATTCTTTTCGTCACTCTCTAATGAATTGTTTTCCAACCCCAATATTAGTATAGCAAAATATATTTATCAACATTCATTATAAGGTTATTAGCTTTTGAGAAGCAAAAACAACCAAGTTGAAAATAGTTACGAAAAAAAAATTTACACCATCCCTAACTCTTAAGGAGTCGACTTACCACCCCATCTATTAAGTAATCTTTGTTGATTAAAATAATTATAGTTGAATTTTAAACATGAAAAGTCAACTAGAGGATAGGAGGTCTCATCATGAGCCAACCTTCCATAATCATAGGTCCTAATGAAGTTACATTACCATTACTAGTCACCAAGCTAGGGTAATGGCCCTCGATCGTTAGTTGAAGGACAAGAGGTCTCATCATGAGCCGACTTGTTCACTTTTGTTAGCTCTCGTGAATGGCATTGTTATTAACTAGTTACTAAGCCAAAACAATGATCTTCATTAGACATCTAAATGGTCTTTAGTAGATATATATTTGTTCCTAATATATGGGACACTGGAATCTCAAAGGGTTAAAGAGGAATCCTTGTCGAGGCTATGGACACCTGCTGGTAGTAATGGCCGTGCTTATGGTATAGAAGTTAATTGAAAACTATGATCTACTTGGTTAACTTTTGTTCTCAAAATTGATTTCCGACGAAAGCTTATTGTTGTTTATATAAAGTTTGCTAGAATATATTATTTATGGGGTAAATTTTAATCGTTCTTAGATGATGATGGTTATGGTTTAATGGTTTATGTTTTTACATGTTAGGGGTGAATATTTTAGGATATTTGATATTTGGCATTTTGTATCATCTAATTTATCATTCCTTTATTTTATAAGTTTAATATATTTAACCAAACATACTTGCGTTGCCTAATCAATCACCATTTGTCACTAACTTAACAACACTCCTATTATTTTGGGGTGGAATAGAGAGGCTCTCATCTAAAGTTTTCAAAAGTTCGCTTTTCTTCCCACTTCCTTTATAACGATTAGGATGACTATTCAAATGCAGGTTCCTCATATTCACAATTATCCACTCGTGCTTTTCAATTATTATTTATTTTATCTTCATAAATTAATATTAGGTGGATTAATCATTATATAGATCTTGAAAACATTTTTGGTGGCAGTTCCCTTACAGTTTTATGTGGCAACATCATTACGAAGTAAGGCCATACGCTTTAATCATTTGAAATAACCAACCAATTGACCCCTTGCTGATTAATGATGTGAATTTTGGCCGAGGACGGCCTTTAATTTCATTTGGGTGTGCGAGGGTGCGAGGGTGCAATGAATGAATATTTATGCATGTCAAACTATTATTCATATGTTGTTATACTCTGCCGAAATTATATGTTGTAACTTTGTTTGTGAATGACAAATAATTAGTAAGGCTAACTCTATTTTGCAAAGTTTGCAATTTTTATCTTCCGAAATAATTGACGAGGTTGCAACAATGGGAGGACAATCTATTCAGCATGAACAAATCCATCTATGAACTAAAGACAAACCACATAACATTTTGAACCATGTAGGATGGTTGGATTACTTAAAAAGGATTCAAGGGTTTGACAGAGAAATAGCACTAGAATTCATGCTTCTGTCGCCCTTGTGATGGAAATAGGAGTTAGATGGATGGATGTAGATATTGATGCCCTATGCTTTGGTGCCTTTTGTTTCGCTATCAATATTATTATGAACTATGTTAGCAAAGTGAATATTAAGTTTTTCGTGGAATCAGGGAGAGGTGCAGATTTAGAAGTAGAGGAGAAGAGACTTCTGAATTTATTCTCTTAATACCATGCATGTCAACTATTTATTTGCATATAGATAGTTATTACATGAGGACGTGCATTCAGGTTAGTTGGGGGGTGATGTTGGGTCTCAAAATTATCATATTTCTTCCATTTAATTCTTATTTTCTATGATGGTTCCTTATCCTTTTGTTCTAAATTCATGACCTATTGTTCGATAAAGTTTGGGTTTTCATAGATTTAGTTCATTCATTTGATTGTGCTTTAATGAAGGATATTTTATCTCTAAAAAGATCTAATAATTTATTGGGAGAATTCTTATTATGAATAGATTCTGAGGATGGACAAAGGATTCTTGAAGGATATTTAGAAAGATTTCAAGCAAGGTTGATCTAAACCAATGAGTTAGTTGTGAGACATGATTCTTCATTTATTCGCTCGAAGATATTAAATCTATCTTAATTAGAAAGGACGTACTCAGAGTCTTCGATTCTCAGGTCGTCCCTTATCAACAATATTTTTTGTTGTAATCTCCTTTTTGTAATATAAAAAGAGAGGAATTGTTGCAAGTAAGATGACGAAGAATTTTAATTTGAGACAGACAATAATCTTGGAGCACTTATTGTAATTACATTTTCAAATATTGAAATGATAAATCTCTTCAGTTAGTTTCAGATTTCAATCATTTGTGTCTTGATTTGAATTATTTCAAAGACAGTCCGCGCCTGGTGGTTGAGCCCACTTCTTGGACGAGACCATGTTTTTCATTTGTACTACTAGTTCAATTGTGTTATGTTTTCCTTTTATAGTGTAATTGGTATTTATGTGTTTGGATTATAAAATAGTTTCTTGAGATTGTGCTTACCTTCCTAGAAGTACGATAGAATTGTTTGCATTAATCTTTACTGTTGTTTCGTATTATTGGTTGTAGTTTTGTTATTATTGTTTATTTAGTTACAATTTTCATTTCTTAGGACACAGTATTCTTTTTAAGAGGTATCGTGTTGATTTATAATCAATTGAATAAGTTAAAATAAAATTTGAATGGTTTCTATGGTGTTTCTTGATTATATTCTTTGAATCGTAATTTAATTACGCATTAGATTTCCATTTGTGAGCAATAGATCATTTTAGTACCATCATTAGTCTTGATCAGTGTTAGTTCTCTTGCATCGACTTTGCAGACTGCCTTGGGATAAAAATACAAATCCCTGGTTGATAGATTAGTGTTTAGTAATTTAGTTGTTTATTCAAACAATTGATAGTACCAACAGTAGCCTATCTTCAATCACTTTAATGGTGTAAAGGGACTGTGTGAAGGCAGATTTGTGAAGCATACGTACAGTGTCATTTGAGGAGCCAAACCATTGCTAGGAGGTTGTTTGATGAAGACCCTATGTACAGTGATATTGAAGAAGATTTTTCATTGTGAGAGGGAAGAGGAAGATTTGTGAAGCCTATGATCAATTTCTTTGGAGAAACTTAGATCATTGAAAGAAGGAAGCATTTGTGAAGCCTATGATCGGTTTACTTAGTATTCGTGTTATTCTGATTTTCAATATAGTTGTATCTAAATATGGCATGTATGCTTATGCAGGATCTTTCGAAAGCATAAGCATATTTTTATAAAACTTCAAAATTGATGTTCTCTTGCATCAATGAAACTTGATACATGCTGGAATTGTTTCCGCAATCTTTTGTTTTCTTTCGGTCATATTCCTTTCATTTTGCCTTCTGTATATATATTGCTAAAGAGGAAGAACTTGATCATATTTGTTTTCTGTCGCTCTCCAATCTCGATCCATAAGTGAGCATACCTTTGATTGCATCTTCTTGATTGGAGAGCCAACCTGATGTAAATTCATGTTTGCAAGCGGGATATTTACATGGTTTTTATCTACACAACTTCTAAAAATATGCAATAAAATTTCTAAGAATCCATTCTTATCTTTAGTTGTACTATAATTATTGTTAAAAAGTTTTAAAAATATAAGAATTTTAAATTATAAAATTAATTATTTTTTATTTTTTATGTTTTTTATGTTTTTATACTTTTTTATTTTTTATTTATATAATATTTTGTTCTTGATCAGTCGTTTTCTGTAAAATTTGGAGAAATTTCTAGCCATTCCCGAACCTGTACCCAAGTTCCCAACGTTTCCCCATTCCAAAAACTCGTGCAACATAAGTATTTAGACTAGAAAATTAAAGATAAAGGAAAAAAATTGTTTAACTAGGAGAAAATCATGGAGATTTAGAGGTGTCAAATGGTTCCACCTCAATGGGTTCCTTGCCTTATTGTTTGGAGTTTCGTGGACTAAGTGGGATACCCAAGTGATCCTCAATCCTTTGCATTCTATAATCCAAGTTCTTCATTTGAAGTTGTAACTCATTTAGCATGAGCAATATTTCCATTGGCATCCTTCTAGTCCAGCAACACCCTCCCTAGTAAGGACTTCATTTACCAATACAAGTCTATTGTATGCAAGTATTTATTTTTGCCTCCCTCAAGTGTTAGAGTGTTCAAGATCCATGTGGCTACCTCAATAGAAATATGTGCGTCTGAGAGACATCTCTCTCTCCCACAATTCCCTCTTCACCCTTGTTGAGTTCATTTTGGATGGATGATGGAGTCTGCTCCTAGAATTGTTGCACCCAGGTTTTTTTTCTCAGTCAAGATCTCAAACCTCCCCTAGCCCCATAATATGTCGCTCCTCCTCTATAGTTTTCTCATTGATTTGATATTACTATAACCTGTGGTTGGGCTAATAGTGGAATCCAATCTAACCTACGAAGGAAAGATAGAAAACGTCATTGGGTGTTAGCTGGGGTGGTGCTAGTGCAATTACATTCCTCTAGTTGACTCTCACTTGAGAGAACATCCCTTTGGAACTATCAGCCTGAAGGAAAGGCACCGCAAGAGGTAAACCAAAGTTGGTGATCTAATTTTAAGGGTGAAAGGGAAGGAAATAAATTTGATAGTTGTAGAGAAACCCTTACCTCCACGCAGCTTCAAGTGCAGGAGCGCAATCCCCATTAAAGTGGCCATCAAACATAAGCTCTACAACATCCTTTTTCCATGCAGGATCACACATCCGCAATGGATTATCACACGGTGAAGGTGGTTAATAAATGGAGGCTACTCAATGTTGTGATGGTGTATCATAGTATATACTAGAATGGTATACTAAGTGGTATCATTCATGGGATGTATCTTTAACACGAAACGTCTTTTTCATGGGGATGTATCTTTAGCATGGCACGTCTCTTCCCACCATTACTTAGTAAGATAGCGACCATACCCCTTCCAACCTATCTCAACCCACATCACCTTACAAAAACAAAAAACAAAAAACTACGTTTATCATAATAACTTAATTTAATAAAAATATATACTTAATTCTTTGAATTTCAAAAACTATATCACTTAATTAAAAATATTAATTACCATCTTCATTATTCTTAGATTAATTAATTACAGTAATTTTATAATTATTAAAAAATTTATTTAACCATTATCAAATTAAAAATCATTTTTAACTCATTTTAATTGCTTGTACAATGTCTTAATCTCAACCATTTCCTCCATATTAATCTTATTTCAAAAACTATATCACTTAAATAAAAATATAATTTACAATACTTTTAAACTAATTAATTACACTATTTTTATAATTAATTTAAAAAATTATTAACCATTGCCCAATTAAAAATCATTTAAATATGAAGGTCATTATCAAACCAAATGAATTCCATGCCCAATATCTTAATCCCAACCATTTCCTCCATCATTAATCTTACTTTCTAGTATGTACTCAATGGTTACTTCAACAAAGTTGTCTTAGGAAGATAAACTTTGATATGTGCCGAGATGCACTCAAGCTTCACAAATATTTAGACAATCTTTATATAAATATTGTGAATTATATAAATTTTAATTTTGTATTAATTAACGTTAATTTTATCTTTATTTTTAAATTTTATATTTATTAATTTTATAATTTATAATACACTTATAAATTAAAGTAACCTTAAATGAACACTAGATGATATTAAACAATAAAATATTTTATTAGGAATAATTAATAAGTAAAATATAATAATGAGTTAATTATATTTGAAATAATAAATAAAGTATTATAATATTTAAAATTTATATTCATTTTTTTGTTTTTGTTTTTGGTTGGTTTATTAGCGATATGAATTTTGAATCTCATGATTTACATAATACTTCCTAATTATATGGCAATTTTTACATAATATCTCATAATTATATGGCAATTACCAATTGAGCTACTTCATAAGTAAAACTTAGATTCAATTTTAAAATAACACACATTAAATTTTAATAAATATTTTAGTTTATCATTTTTTTATTGTTATGGGTGTCTCACCTACGTATTTTCAATTAGAGATTATAGTAGTGTGGTGGGAATCCACCCTATGTCAAGCCAGTAGAAATTATAGTTGCAGCAATGAGAATCCACACTTCGTCATAGGAACATGAGACCTAATTCCTCTAATAAAAACAATAATAATAATTTATTATAAATTATAAATAAATTCTTTTTTTTTCCTTTCTCATATAACCAAACATCACCTTTTCTAACTTATAACATATCGATAAAAGTAAGATATTCTTTAAAACAAATGAAAAAAAAAATTGAGGAAAAAATTGCAACTTTCTATTATTGTAAAAAGATACATACATTATATACATCAAGTGCATTTAGCCTTTGTCCCTAGGACAGAGACAAAATTGAGCTCAAAACAACCAGCCCTGAAATAAGATTTATCATCATAAAAAATAAAGAGTCTTTGTTTGTATCCACAAAATAAACGATCACATAGGAAAAAATTGTTGCATATAGTCTGATGTCAAAAAGCATGAAACGTACACATAAATATAAAAGCAGATGTTAATGATCATAAAAAATAGCATAGACTAATATTGTGGTGAAAAGGGTTTGGAAATCAAATTTTGGACTTTAGTGAAAGGTTGATGTTAATATTCCTAAATAGTCTCATCTATGTGCTCCAAGATCTACCAAAAACCCATATGCTACCTAGAGCCTTCCTTAGATGAAATATTTGCTTTAGTGTTTCTTTCCATGTAGATGTGACAGCAAGATATATAGTCAAAATCTTGTTTTAGCTGTAAAATCTCTTCAGTTATTGGAAGTAGTGTGTCATTGTGACATAGTTGTGAGGTATTAAACCAATTTATAACATTCGAGGAATCCAAAAAAATTGTAGAGAGCAGTAGTTTTTTTCGTCAGCCAACAAAGTAGGAGTTTGAGAGAGAGTATTTCTACATAGTTGTTTGAACCCTTGTCCAAACCAATATTTTATTTTAAGAAACGTTGCTCATTGAAGAAAAGAAGAATATCACCCCCACATATATCATCTTCATTGGATGCTCCATCAAAATAGGACCATGGGATTTGTCTATTGATCACTTCTTCAGAGACGATGCAAGGAACATGATGGAATTCTTTTAATGGTAAGAGGGAATAGATTCCAAAGATTTCATATAATATGAGATCTTGAGTGGATGAAATGTCCCTGAAGGTAGCTTTATTCCTAGCCAATCATACCACCCAGCAAATGAGGGGGCATAAAATTTCTAAGAGCTTCATCATTTGATGAGTCCCACCAATACTTCCAAGAATCAAACAAATTGTCACCCTTCCGTTCCAAATTGAAATAAAGGAGTTGCTTGATTTTAGACCATATACTCAGGGTAAAAAAAAAAAAAAAAAAAAAAAAAATGAGAGACCGACTCCTCTGCATCCTTGCACAAAATGCACCATTTTGGTCCCTCTTTGTGGCGCTTTTGTAAGTTGTCCGATGTTGATACATTAATTTTGATGAGACATCAAAGAAAAAGTCTTGAATTTGCAGGGAAAGAAAGCTTCCATATTAGCTTCCACCACCATTCATGGTTTACCCTTTCTCTAGTAATAATCTTGAAACTATAACCAGTTTTTGGAGTGGAAATCCCAAAAGGCGAATATACCCAGCATAAAGAGTCCTCTGTATATCTAGTTACAATATGAGATAGTTTAAGGGAGTTTATATAATTTGTCCAAAGGTCGGAAAAATCACCATGTAAATCCAATTGAGTGGCATTTTTCCAACACTGTGCCCAAAATGTTTTCCTACCTCATTAGTGATTTGGTTAAGGAAGATAACCCCCTGATCATTTAGGATTGTCACAAGCTTTTGGGGCAATTTGAAGTTTTCAAAACAACGATCCTAGGGGTCCATTCTTATTCTGAAATTTTCCCCATTCCTGACTTTCCATGCAAGGCCATTGTCGACTACATTAAAAGAAGAGATGATCACTTTCAAGATAACAGAAGTATTTGTCATCCTTTTCTTTGGTAACCTTATCCATTCATCAAGAGAGAGAGGGAAGATGTATTTCCTATACACCACAGATGTCCATAACTTGTCTATTAATAGTAGCCTCCACCCAACCTTAGCAGCAGGGGATTTTGCAAATATGGTGAGATCTTTTAGTCCCCAACCACCCCATGCTTTTGGGAGGGATATTGTGCCCCATTGTGCCCACAGGAGAACAAAATTTGTCTTAGATCTTGCCCATAGAAAATTCCCACATAGTTTTCTGATTGATTTTATAATACCTTTAGGGACCCATGTAAGCACCATCCGGTAAACTGGAATGGCTTTGAGTACCAATTTAACCAATACCAATCTCCTTGCACGTGAAATCCATTTGTAGCTCCAATGCTTTAGCCTCTTTTATACCATAGTCAATAACCACATCCAATCAAGGTTTAAGTACGAATTAGGTTTTAAATAAAAACCAAAATAATTTAAATTGTCTTAAAATGTTTTGACAGTGAAGGGAAAGAGTGTTTGTACCCTTCACACCTCTCTTCAGGACAATCCATCATAGGAAGTGTGGATTTCTGCACATTTATAACCATGTTAATTTCTTTCTGGAATAAATTAAGAGCATCCTTTATTGAGTCCAAATCCTATCTCGAGCCATAACAAAAAAGTTAGTATATCATCCTCAAAAAGTAAGTGTGTGATAATAAGGTTATCATCCACCTCAATACCCTTGAGATCATTGTGTCTTTTAGATGTCAATAATAACTTGTTCCACCTTTTTGCTACTAAAACAAATAGGAGAGGGAACAATGGGCATCCCTATCACAATCCTCTTTGGGCGTGAAAAAAGGGAGATATCGATCCATTAATCAAAATTGCAATAGAGACAAATGTCATACAACTCATAACCCAATTAATGAAAGGCACTTCATAATTGGATAAAAATCAAGTTGATGTTGAGATTGCAACAAGATGATGGAGCTTAGTGAAAAGAGTCGCATTCACTAAGTGGGCCCGAAGGCAAATTATGGCACAAAGTTTATTTTTAGACATATGGATCATGTCTATGAGTTGCAGGATGTTGTTTATGGATGATTGGTTAAGTTGGAAAAAATAGATGGACTTCTATTTTCAGACAACAGTGATGACACTGTCAAGTCTAATTATAGAGCAGTCAAATATTATTAGCTTATAATAATATTTAGACTATAAACTTTATCTTATTCTCTTGGAGCACTTCAGTTTGAGCTACAGATGTGGCACATGCAGCTGTCAGAAGGAAATATGTTTTCTTTGTGGGTTAGTTGAGTTGTTGCATGCATGACTTCAGTTAGAACTCAATCAGTTGAGTTGGTGGAGTTGATTGTGGAGTTGATGGAGTTGTGTTCAGTTTGACTTGGTTAAACTAGTTGTAATTAGTCTAACTGCAAATAGACTAATGATGAGTTGTTAAACTAATTATTAACTCATAATGCAACTAAAGAATACATCAGCTAACTCAGTTGCATGTCAGTGCATGTTCAGTTCAACAGGGACAGGTGTTAGAGGATCAGATTACTATCAGTTGTGACTATAGTTGTGCATGAGAATTTGCACAATCAATGGGATTGAGTTATGCCAATGAGAATTGGCCAATACCAAGTGATTATAGCCTCTGCTCATGTGATTCCCAATGTGAGTGATTATTTTGAGGTAAAAATACGAGTTTGGTTCAACCATTCTCATCCATTCTTGAGCAGGTATTGAGTAGTGGAGACAGGAAAACAGTGGAATAAATTTGGAGATCAGATCTGAGTTGTATTGTGTGTAACAGGTGGAGATAGTGTTGGATACTTGTGAGAAATATTGACTATTGTAATGTTACATGTTCTCAATCATTAATATACAGATAGTGTGGGGTTTTCAGCTGTAAGCTTTCCCTGGGTTACATACTCTGTTAATGTGTGCATGCTCTTGATGTTTTATTGTTATTAATGTTGCTATATTGATTATCAACATAGCGGAGCTTATGTATTGTGTATGTATTCCGCAATACTACATGATCAGGATAATCTCCATTGAATATGTGTTTATTATTCAAAATTTCTACACTTTTTAAATTCATTTTTGTTTTAAAAAACTATAATGTGTAAAAAAAAGAGCAGCAAGGTTTGACCACCTGACCCCTCCTTAATGAATACCCAAACTTATTAATGCACCACAATTGTCTACATTGGTTAATCCGCCGGAGAAATCTTATATAAACACATCATTTTCCCAATGCACCCAGGATGGAGGAACTAGGAGCAGGCACAGATTTTTAGATAGGAGGAGGTTATGCAAGCAGTTTGAGACAACATTTTGCAAGAGGGGCGAATTTCCACTTTGTCAGAATTTGACAAATTTTATATGGTTTCAGCACTTCTCGACACCACGAACCCAATGGTGTTGTCTGTTTCTCCGTTAGAGTTCTGCATTTTTGGCCATTTTTCAGTACACAGGTGCAACAATGGCTGCTGCAGAAATAGGGAGCGTAACCATGATCCTTGAAATTTTCCCGAGGTAAAAAATATTTTTGTCGAAACATAGTCAAGTTTACAATCATTTTTCATGGTTTTTTACAGGGATCACAATGGCGAGTTCAGATTCAATTTTTGAGTTGCAAATTTCCAGTCCACTCATGGAACAGAATCTTTGAGGAATCTAAAAGATTCCTTGAACCCCAGATTCACAATTTCTTAGAATTCAAAAATTGGACAGCCAATTTTACACTATTTGACGTCAAAAATATGATGGTGCATTCATATTTTTCATTTTCACATTCTATTCTTCATCCATTTTTCTTAGTGGAATGCAGGTGTCAGCGTTTATGTGCGAGCAGCCATTTCCATGTGATTGATGTTGTGATATTGATGGTCTGAACAACTTCAACAGTTTGACATCTCCTTCTCTAGATGGCCCTTGGTTGTGAGGTATATGTAGTGTGTTCATGTACTTCTTTTGCTATGAATTGTGATGTACAGATCCCTGTTGATGCTTGATGTGGGATCTTGTTTCTTACTCATTTTCATGATTCCTATTGGATTTCATGCGGAATCATCTATGTGATGTACTTAATTGTCATGATTCGTCATGTTATGTTTTGAGATCCTGTTGTTGTATGTTGATGGGATACTCATGTTGTCACCATGTATGTTTGCATTGAGATCCCTTTTGTGCCATGTCGATGGGATGCTCATGATCATCATGCATGAGTTTGTGTGATACTGATAGGAGTCTTTTGACCAAGAGTTCTTGTAATGGAACATCTCTTGGAGCCACTCCTGCATGAAGGAATTTTTCCTTGTATGGTAACATCACCCCTATGTACATCATCACTATTGACAAGACTTAATGCAGCAGCCTACACCATCTTGACACCAGGGCTTGGAGACGTAGTCCCTCCTAGATGAAATCTATTATCAATGACTTATGTTTTTATGTTGTTGATGATTGACATGTTCCTCTTCTTTGCAAGATTCCCGTGTATTCATTTATGTTCTTTTAAAAATGCAATCTAACACATCAGAAATGTAAAAGGTCTTCAAAGGGTCCTTTGTCACACCCAAACCTGGATAAATGCAAGAATGCGTGCAAGATTCCGTGATAGCCGTTTGATTGGATGGGTCAGATAGATAGTGGAGATCGTTTGGGCCAGTTTGCGAGTGGATGACACGATATCTATTGGATCTAAAGGAGTGAAATCGATGGTGTGGATCGAAGCACCTGAAAAAGGGAAAAATCAAAGAAGGACCGACGGTGATTGGTCAAGTAAGCGAGACCCTCGGGAAAAATCCACATACAAGATCTATCAATCCACAACTAATTGGTTATAAAGTTAAGCAGTAGTCTAATTCTAGACTACCACCTCATTTCATCAACCTCCTGCGTCATTTTGGTATCAAAGAACAAAGATTAAGTTTTTCTATAGTAAACATAGCACCGAGGAGAGATGGAGACATAGGTCGAGGGAGACCTGTAGCTAATGCAATTCTTCTAGATAAGATTCGAAATTTGCATACAAGAATGGAGACAATGGAGACTGCTCAGAGGAGAGCACGTAATGGAGGAGATGCGAGTGATGCAGAAGAATCTTCTAAGGAAGAAGAAGATGATGAAAGTGAAGCTACAAAGTTCTCAAGATATTTTCCAAAGCAAGTGGAATAAAAAAGGTGGATATACCTTTGTATGATGAGAATCTCAATGTAGAAGAGTTGATGGACCAGATCAGTTCATTAGACAAGTATTTTGACTATGAGGAGGTTGATGATAAAAAGAAGGTGAAATTTGTAGTTACCAGATTGAAGGGTCATGCAACTATCTGGTGGGATGAATTGCAAACATCAAAAGCAAGAAAATGGAAGTCCAAGATCAAACAATGGGACAAGATGATAAGTAGATTGAAAGCTAAATTTGGACAACATATTATTAGTTAAATATTTTTAGATGGTTACAAAATTAGAAGCAAAAATGAATGGCTGTCAAAGAATACACATAAGAGTTTTATAAGCTTTGCATTAGAGTAGGACATGTAACGGATGATGTAGAAAAGATAGCCAAATACATAAATGGGTTGACATATGACATTAGGATGAAGTCAACTTGTTGAGTCTAAAGACAATTGAAGATGCCTATCAAGCATCTTTGAAGGAAGAAGAGAAGATGTTGAGAAAGATAAATAAGAGGAATAGAGGAAAACTTTCAACAAGAGGTAGAGGAACTACTAGATCAAGATTTTAGCACCCTCAGGGTGAGGTAGGAGGTTCAAGTAATAGACCACCACAGAGAAGATAATTTAGTAGACAAAGATTTGCACCTAGAGGAAGAGGCTGAGGAAGAGAAATTTGGTGTTACACATGTGGAGAATGGGGACATGGATCATGGTACTGTCCTCATAATAAAGTAACAAATCAGAGGAATGTGAATGTGGCTGAGGCAAGAGAAGAGAAACTTCAAATTGCAAACAAGGAAGAATCACTTCAAGTAGGATAATCCTTGTTGTTGAAAAGGGAATTGCTTAAGACAAAGAAAGAAACAGGAGAACCAACTCAGAGAAAGAGTTTATTCAGAACTACATGCAAGTCCAAAGGAAAATGTTGTAAAGTAAAAATTGATAGTGGAAGCACTGATAACCTTGATTCTACAGAAATGGTGGACAAGCTACGACTAGTGAAAACACTACACCCTACTCCTTACAAAGTATCACGGCTGCAAAACGGACATCAGCTTATTGTGACAAAAATACGCAAGGTATAGATAGAGATTGGTACTTATAAATATGTGATATTGTGTGATGTAATGCCAACAGATGTATGCCATGTGTTGCTAGGAAGACCTTGGCAGTTTGCTCAGAAAGCTATTCATAATGGGAGAAGAATTACTTACACTCTGGAGAACGATGGAAATAAACACACATGGCTGCCATTGAAGGATGAAGCAGGAAAAGAAGCTCTTGGAAACAATGTTATGCTGATGAGTGGGAAAGAGTTGCTACAACGAACGAAGAAGGATGAACATATGCATTTTGTTGTCATAAGGAGACATAAGGTAATTTTAACTTCCACAAACTTAGAATATTTATCTGAAGAAATCAAAACTCTGTTGAATGATTTTGTTGATATTATTGTGGATGAGTTTTCAAATGCATTACCACCCATCAGGAGCATTAGTCATCATATTTATTTAATACCCGGAGAAAGTTTGCCAAACAAAGTAGCATACAGGTTAACTCCTCAAGAAAATGCAGAATTCGGAAGACAAGTAGATGAACTGATGGATAAGGGATTAATCAGAGAGTGTCTTAGTCCATGTGCTGCACCAACAGTACTCAATCCAAAGAAAGGTGGTGAATGGCATATGTGTACATATTTTAGAGCCATAAAAAAGATTACTATCAGGTATAGATTTCCTTTACCATGCATGGATGATTCGATGGATTGTTTAAGTGGGTCAAAGTATTTTTCCAAAGTAGATCTGAAGAGCGGATATCATTAAATAATGATTAGAGAAGGAGATGAATGGAAGAATGAATTTAAAACAAATAGGGGGTTGTATGAATGGTTAGTGATGCCTTTTGGACTCATTAATGCACCTAGCACATTCACGAGATTAATGAATGAAGTCTTGAAGGAATATGCAGACAAGTTTGTCATTGTTTATCTGGATGAGATTCCAGTTTTCAGTAGAAGCAAAGAACATCTGAAGCATCTTAAGTTGGTTTTAAGAAATATGCAAAAAGAGAAACTGTTGATAAATCTGAAGAAATGTAGTTTCATGAAAGAAGAATTAATCTATTTTGGATTTGTAGTTTTTAAATAAAGTTTGAAAATGGATCGAGAGAAAGTCCAAACAATTTGGAACTAGCCTGCTCCAAGAAACATATTTGAGGTAAGAATATTTCATGGTCTTGCAAGTTGTTATAGAAAACTTATCATAAGTTTTAGTCAGATTTTTGTAGCAATTATTGAAACAATCAAAGAAACTAATCAGCCATTCAAGTGGATAGAAGAAGGATAACAAAATTTTAAGATGTTGAAGAAGAAAACTATAGAGAAACCAGTTTTAGCTTTACCTTATTTTGGGAAAGTTTTCCAAGTTGAAATTGATGCTATTGGAGTTGCAATTGGAGCACAGAGACCAATACCCTAATTTAGTGAGAAACTAAATGAAGCTAAGAAGAAGTATTCTTCTTATGATAAATAATTTTATGCTATTGTGCAAGCTACAAAAAAATGGAGACACTATTTTCTACCAAAGGAGTTTTTATTATATTCTGACAGTCATGGATTACACTTCGTAAACAACCCGCCAAAATTGAACCAGAAACATGCCAAGTGGGTAGAGTTTTTACAATGCTTTACTTTTTTGATAAAACCCACAAGTGGTAAGTTGAACAAAGTTGTTGATGCTTTGAGCAAGGTAAATTTCGTTGTACAAGAATTAAGAATTGGCGTTGTAGGATTTGAAGAAATGGTTGATATGTTTAAAAATGATGCAAAATTCAAAGATATTTATGCAGTTGTAAAAGATCCAACAGTTCATAATAGAAGTCAGTGGTTATATTATCTTATCAAAGGAGGTTTACTATTTAAAGGTAACAAATTGTGCATTCCCAAATGTTCTATGAGGGAAAACACAATCAAGGAGAAACACAGTGGAGGATTATCTGGTCACTTTGGACAAGAGAAAACCTTTGCTCAGGTAAATGGTTTTTACTATTGGCCAAAGATGCGAACTGATGTTAAGAAATTTGTTGAGAAGTGTAGAATCTGTAAGCATGCTAAAGAAAGAAGCCAAAATACAGGATTGTACCAGCCATTACCCATACTAGACCGACCATGGTATGAAATTATTATGGATTTTGTTTTGGGGTTACCTAGAACTCAAAGATGGAATTATTCCATTTATGTTGTGGTAGATATATTTTCCAAAATGCCACATTTCATTGCATGTAAAAAGACTAGTGATGCAACACATATTTCTAGCCTATTTTTTGCAGAGGTTGTAAGGTTACATGGATTGCCTGTAAGTATTATGTCTGATAGGGATAAAAATTTTGTTGGGCATTTCTGGAGAACTCTTTGGAAGAAAATAGGTGACAACCTTAGTTTCAGTTTAGCATATCGTCCTCAAACAGATGGACAAACCAAAGTGGTAAATAGAAGCTTGGGAAACATATTGAGAAGTTTAGTGTATAACAATCCTAAGCAGTGGGATTTAGCACTTGCTCAAACTAATTTTGCTTATAATGACACTCCAAACTGAAGTACTAGGATGAGTCCACTCCATATTATTTTTGAAATGAATCCTAGAGGTGTGTATGAACTCAGAAATTAGGGTAAATAGGAGACAAGAAGTGCAAAAGCTGAAGAGTTTGCAAAGAAGATGCAAAGACTACAAGAAGATGTCAAAGACACATTGCAGGAAAGTTGTGGCAAATACAAATAGAGAGCTGATATGAGGAGGAGAGAAAAATAATTTCAAGTGGGAGATGTAGTGATGGTATACTTGAGAAGAGAAAGATTTCCTGTTGGGACTTACAATAAACTAAAGATGAAAAAGATAGGGCCATGCAAAATTGTGAGGAAGCTTTCGACTAATGCTTATGAAGTTGAATTGCCAGAAGGGATTGGAATATCACCTATCTTCAATGTTGCAGATTGTATCCATACAAGGAGACAGAGTCAGAGCTAGAAAAGGAACCTATAGAAGATGAAGTTCAAACTTTAAACTAGGAAGAACAAATGCCAAAGACAGTCAAGAAAGAGGTGGAAGTTGTTTTGGAGAAAAGAGTATCCAAATGAACCAGAGGACATGTTTATTTTCAGTATCTAGTCAAATGGAAGGGACAACCAATGGAGGATGCTAGTTGGATAACAACAGCAGAATTACACAAGTATGGAGTAAATCCTGAAAGTTTGATGAAGAATACTTTTCTTCCATGGGAGTCTGACGCAGGAGCATCCGGACTTAGTCAACAATGTGATTGCATGTTCACATGTTTTATCTAACAAAATATGAATTTCATTGACCCGAGTGGTGAAAACCAATTCTTAGTAGAGAGGGTTGGATCTATCAAAAATTATCTTTACTCGAATTATTGTAATAATTAGAATATTTTATTATTTTTAGAATAAGAGATAAGTTGTTAGTATAGGTGTGTATCACAGCTTGAGAATAGGGATTTAATGGTTGAGTAGATAAAAATAGAGATTGAGTTGTCAATGCAGTTAGGATAGGATTTGATTCGTAAAAGAGGAAAGAATGTAATGACGGGGAGATCAGATGATCGAGAACAGAGTGAGTAAGTGAGAGATTGAGTAAGAGATAGGGTTTGAGATTGAAATACAGGTCAGAAAAACTATGGTAATCGAGCTGAGAGGGCCAAGAAAATGTAATTTCTATTTTGTTGAATAATTGATTGAAGTATGGTGTGGATGCACTGTTCTGGTGTAGAAATTCATTTGTAGCTGTGTCTCGGCATTCTGGACCCTATTCCGTCATGTTTCTCTGTTCATACATTTTATTGAATATCAAAGTCGATTAATATTAATGATTGATATTGATCTTAAGAGTTCAACTTTCCTTAAGTGTCTTTATTAAGATAGTGAATTAAGCACGTGGTAGTATTCGATAAGTGAGATGTGGTATCGTACACATCCTAAAGGTGGTAAGTGGTATTCCTAAATTTCACATGATTAGCCTAAGTGGGTGAAACGTAGTGTGAGAAAACTACTTTTCGAATGCACTCTCGACGTGATATCGATCATGCAAGAATTCATGCGAAATTGCGTGATCGTCGTTTGATTGGACAGGTCACCTCGACGGTGGAGATCATCCGAGCTAGTTTACGAGTGGATGACATGATATTTTTTGGATCTAAAGGAGTGAAATCGACGATGTGGATTGAAGTGCCTAACAAAGGGAAAAGTCAAAGAATGACTGACAATGATTGGTCAAGTAAGCGGGACCCTTAGGAAAAATCCACGTACAAGATCTGTCAACACGCAGCTAATTGGTTACAAAGTTAACCAGTAGTCTAATTCCAGACTACCACCTTATTTCATCAACCCCCCGCATCATTTTGTTCTAGGTTATAGGTTTAAATCAAAGAGAGATAGACTATCTATACCTCTATAGATTTTAGTAGAAAAATTGATGTGTAAAGGAAAGTTCTTTATCCTAAAACCAAGAGGATTTTTATACACAAATTTTGTGTCTATTTTAGTTGTGACCTTAAAATTGGATCATTATTACTATTTATAAGGTTGGAAGAGTAGATTACTTTTGAGTGGGATTTTCTTAATGGTTTTGGACTGGTATTCTTTTAAGTTGTATGTTTTATAACAAGTATTTGTTTACATGTTATCAAGATTAGTATAAATACTGTAATGGAAGCTAGAAGTATTTGAAGCTAAACCTTACCCAAGAAATCACGGATCATGGTAACTAATAGATTCCCCCAGACTAGAGAATGGAAAGAGAGAAATAATCCTATCCAAATAAGCATAGTTATCATGGATATTATATGTGGGAAGGAAATAAAAAACGACTAACTGTACCAATGGTAACTTGGTCACACAATCTAAAGCTAAAATATTTGGTCCACTTGGTAAATGGACGTTGAGGGCATACCTATTTTTCCCACAACCTTAACAACAAGCAGTTTGGAGGATGTTGTAATTATGGTTAGAAATTAAGATAAAGAAATATATTGACCCCACCAAAGCCGAGAACATTGAATCAGGAATATTATAAATACATTGGAAAGCAATACATTATTTTAGGGAATAATGGTAGAAGTGTACTCCATTATTGCAAATAATAGTTCTTGGCCTATTGCAAATGGTGAGCATATGAGAATAATTATAGAGACATGGATTATGATTATTTATCTCCACATCTTACATTGGACACTTTAACTTAACTACCCTCTCAAAATATCTAGCTCCTTGCAAATAATGACAAGAATGTTAGGGAGTGGTGTTCTATTTCCAAAAGGAGATGTAGTAGTTGACATTAGATGGAGAATGAGTTCTTGATTGGAACCTATATATAAGTAATTTTGACGTGTTTCAATAGGATAATACACAACCTTAATATGAATATGTAGGTAGCAAACAAGATTGGGTCTAATTACAAGTAAATATTAGGATATCTTCGTGAAAGAGAACATTGAGAAAAATGGCATTGGATCTAGGACATGTTTTGAAATTTGAAACTACCATACAAATATGAGTGTTTTTGTAGTTTTTTCTTAAATTCATTATCCTTAGGATAATTTGCAAAGAGGATTTTGGAATAACTTGTTAGCAAAAGTCTATTATGTGGGAATTCAAAGGGAAGTGTTTCACGTATTTTCGTCCTTTCTCATATTTGCAAAGATAGTTTATTAGTGCATAAAAATTTTACAAGGATAACAATATAAAACAATTACCACGGAAATAATGGATATTATTTTATGCATAAGTTGGTGTATGAAATAATGAAAACTATGGTAAATGGATTTTTCTCTCTACCCCAAGGTGGATGTTCATCTAAACACAACTTGATTTCAAAAAATCATGACAACACTATGTTTATTTCATGGTGGTTTCAATCTTCAATTTTGGTTTAATCTATAAATATGACATATATACCAATAGTTTTTTACTCTATTATTTATGTTGGAACAAGTGTGTTTAGTGCCATAGTGGAAGAGCGAATCAATGGAGATGTGTAGTAAAGAAAAAAATGTAGTGTAATGGTATGAAATAATTGTTGAGTAGTGATGACAAGTTAATGAATATCACTCGAAAGAAACAAATGCTAAGCAATTGTTGTTGTCCAATTAATTTCTTGTGGCTTCCAAGAAGTAGAATTGGAAAACAATAAATGCTTTATGGCCTTGTTATGGGAATTTATTTAGTGCTAGGTTTGGAGGAAAAGGTATTGTAAGTTTTATCTTACTACTATACTAAAGAAATACCATACTAAACTAAAAGAAGACATGGATACTCTAGCTTGGTTTAAAATCTTGTTATGGGTGACTAAACACTAAGATTGGGATATAAAGTTCTCTGCAAAATATAATAATTATGATGAGGAGGTGTATTAGTGGAACTTAATAAGGAAGGTGAAGGCACATTTAAAAGCTAAAGTTTATATGTTTCTTATTCATTGGAACAAAATCTTCACTTAGTAGGCGCTCAAAAAATCTAGAAGCTATGGTCTAAGGTGATGTATGGCATGTAAGAAAGATGGTATATTTATTGATTACTTGTGAGATTTTTATTTTTATGCTATTGTGGTGTAGAAAAAGATAGATTTAGTGACCTCCTATGAGTGGGGTTGATATGGACAAATAATGGAAGATACTCTAAATGATTGGTTATAGAATAGACCTCTATAATCCTTCATAATTCTATCTTTCATGTTGTGTGGGGAATATGGTTAGAAAGTAATTAAGATATTTTCCAAGATAGATATACTCCATATTAATAATGTGAATTCAAGATGCTCTCTATTATTTGGAATTTCAATATCTACTCAAAACCATAGAAAGATGGGATATTGAACCATTTATAAATTGAAATTAATTTGTTAAGGTTAATTTGATGGAGCTAGCAAAGAAAATAGGTTTTATGTGCAATGTTGAAGGATTTGTATTTACTACTAATGGAAAAATTTTATTTGTATTTAAAACAGGTGTTTTCCGAGCTTCAAAAATAACTTAGAGTTTGATAGATTTAAGAATATTATTGAAACTATTGTGGGACGAAATGATTTCTCTACTGTAAGTCTAGGAACTATGAGGTGATTATAAATTCAATGTAGAGAAATTAGAATCTTGGGAACATGTTAGTGCATCTTAGAGTGGAAACTTTTATAGCAATATTTTTATGTCATTTCCACTATAGTTAAATATTTCTAAGAGGGGATGAGATAGGTTGGATCTCATCAAGAACTAGATGTCTAAAATATATATCAAAAATGCATTGTAAGATGCATGGCTTTTGGGATCTTTTTATGTTTTTTAAAATAAAAGTTATATATACCTATGTTGGTATTGGAATTTTAATTATTTTAGGATTTTAATGAGACCAAGTGAAATCCTACAGGTTTTTTTTTTTTTTTTTTTTGTGAGAGATGTTTTGTATAGTGAGATCATTATTTGAAAGTTTTTTTTCACATAATTATGAGTAATGTGATTATATTACAAAACATATCTAAAAGACAACATTTATATATGGATTTTCATAAGATAGATTTTTATCCCCAATTCTAATGTTCTACAAGTATAGTTGGAAAGTAATCCTTTCATATGAGGAGTCTCTTGTCCCATAAAAAAAAGATCTCATACACCAATTTATTG